>CAJNJA010007410.1:0-16157 GCA_905231915.1 Symbiodinium necroappetens
CGTAGTAGTTCGTAGTGTTAGCAGTAGTTAGTAGTAGTTAGTAGTTTTTAGTAGTAAGAAGTAGTAGTAGTAGTAGTAGCAGCAGTAGTAGTAGTAATAGTAGTAGTAGTAGTAGAAGAAGTAGTAGTAGAAGTAGTAGTAGTAGAAGAAGTAGTAGTAGTAGTACTAGTAGTAGTAGTAGTAGTAGTAGTAGTAGTAGTAGAAGTAGTAGAAGAAGAAGAAGAAGTAGTAGTAGTAGTAGTAGGAGCAGCAGCAGCAGCAGGAGGAGGAGGAGGAGTAGTAGTAGTAGTAGTAACTTAGAAGTAGTAGTAGTGGCAGCAGCAGTAGTAGTAGCGGTCGTAGGAGTTGTAAGGAGTAGCAGGAGTAGTAGGAGTTGTAGTTGGAGGAGTAGTCGTCGTCGTGGTGGTGGTGGTAGTAGCAGTATAGTCAGTATAGTAACAACACCAGGGCTAGTGGTGAGCTTTTTGATCACCAGCCGCAACTGTAGCCGTGGTAACAATAGGAATGGAGCAGACGTTGGCAGCAGCAGCGCAACAGAGGCAGCCCACGATCGTCGAAGTCGTCGTAATATCGTAATGTCGACGAGCAGTATTGCTAACAATAACTGCCGCGGCTAATTTGACAAGGCTAAAGCAGCGGCAATGGCTCCTGTGCTTTCATGTGATGAGCAGATGTGATGACTTTGAACATGTGTCCTGCTGATTTCCTGTCCGCTCTCACCACACCGTCGCTGCTTACGTTGTGCTGCCTTGCTGCGGATGTGGATGTGTTACTTCTGCTGCAGCCTGCTGCAGTTGTGGCTGATGTTCACGTGCTCGTCAATTGTTGTTGTTGTTGTTGGTGGTGGTGGTGGTGGTGATCATGCTGATGATGGCTACGTACCGTGACACCAATATAGCATGTTTGTACTGCTGGTATTGCTCCGGCTGCGGCTGCCGCGTTTACCATGTCTGCGAATACTATATAGCGACAGCGACAACGATGGCGCCGGCCGCTACTGGCAGTATTTCAGTGTTCTGAGACTTGTTCCTTGCGCTGAGGCTATGCATTGTTCACTGGATCGTTGTCCTAGCCCTCTGAGAAGTGCAGTCATACGACTGATCACAATGGTGACAGTACCTGTCTAGACCCTGACAATACAACCCTAAACAAAACCCCGAACCCTAGCCTGCCAGGCGACTGGCAACGGTGTGACCGTGGGCAAGGCCTCATACCGGGGGGTACGTACCGGCCTGGTCGTGTGGATCCTGGCTGGCCGTTTGAATGTGTTGTGCCTTATTGTGTTTACTGTAAGGTTCCGTTTGGACAGGTCTTTCAGGTCGGGTAATACTCAAAACTCTCTCTCAGGCAGCTAGCTTTCACTGGTCAGGATGCGTCAGCTCAGCTCGATACCGCCTTCAGGAGAATGTCGCACCTTCGAACAAGGACAGCAAGACAGCCGGTCTGGAACTCGACCGATGAGTTTGCTGCACTACATTACGGCCCTGAACTTCCCTTCAACTTTCTGTACTCTGAGTTTCCAAGGGTTGTCGAAGCCCTGTTATCCTCTTCTGCCCTTGAAGGTGTCTGTCAGCTGGTCCCCCCTCAAGTCTCTTTGCGGAGTTGGTTTCTGCTGCCACCCAAGTTAAGGAATACTACAGCCGCCGCTGCCTTTCATCTGACCATATCCTCGCTGATTTCGCAGCTTGCGGTTTTACGGTACGTGAGGTTGCGCTTGCTTACGCCTCTCAGCCAATGTGGCAAGACCTACAAGAGCCTCGAGACCGGACGTTTTAGGTTGCTGCCAAGTTCCAGCTTGCTGAAGGAACCTGGACAGATCCTAGCAATCCCACCAAAGTTTTCTCGGCAGAGGAAGAGCTGTGGTGATGTTTCATCACCAAGAAAGTAACAGAGGACATGCACGAATGAATTGCCTTACAGACAAAGGAGCTCTTCTGGCAGTGGCAAGGCCCTTAATTATTAGCTTCATCATCATCATCTTCGACACCATGATCACATTTGCTCTCGCTATCCTATCCAACATATTCGACATGATCGTAACTTTAAGGGACAGTGAACCACACAGAAGCCCACAGTCAAACAGCCAAAAGGTCTCTCCACACGAATCTCCGGTCACCGTACTCTGTACTTCAACAGTTCCACAACCCCTTTCGTAGACACCGATCGAGAAAACTCGTAGACACCGATCGAATTTCCGTGTTGGTGTCGAAGAACACACGCGCTGTGATGATTACCATGACGCAGCTTTCTTGCGCGTGCCATCCGGAGATCCCAACCTCCAAAACCAAGCTCTTGCCGACACCCGACCCGAGGCCAACGCAGTTCCTCCCACGGGCCGAGAGTTTATGAGGTTTAGGTTCAAGAGTCGAAACCAACACTTAGTCTCAGACGCGAGCTGGAACTTCCTGGAGCCGTGCACTGACCTCAACACGAGCAGCTCAATCACATTGTGCTTCTTCTTAGTCGCAAAGTGTCGATGTGACGAAGACACTCTCCAGCACCAGCAGCCAAACTGCCTGAGCACAAATTTCCAAACTCCAGTCGAGAAAGACAACGAGCAAGCACAAATGACAAGAGATAGCAGTTTTGTCTTGTGAGCTGCCAGCCATGGAAATCTTTTTGCAGACACCCAGAAGACATGGCCCTTCCAAGGCTTCGCAGCTGAGAACCTGGTCCTGAAGCGCCTGAAGGACCTGGGGCTTACTGTACGTTTGGGGCTTCAGAATGCCACTCGCTTGAGAAGGGTTTGCTTTGGAGTTTAGAAAGGTCTGTGAAGCTTCGCGCTCCAAACCCCAGTAGTCCCCACATCCCACACGTCAACGCATGGCCGTACACAGCGCTCAAAAGATTGTTTACCATTTAACACCAGCTCAATAATTTCTGAATCCTGCAAGCCCTCATGCAACCCCCACGCACAAATTCCTTGACAACGACAACAACAACAATTTAAAGCTCAAAAGACGACTAGCCATTCCAACCGCATACATATCATGAAAGTATGAAATAGTTGCTCCACTAGTCGTCCGGGCTAAAGATTTCTCACGCCTGCTTGTTTTCCTAGGACTGCTCACGGCACGCTGCAAACCCTGCAAACCCGAAAGCCTTCCAAACGCAGCCCTAACATCAGGAACCTTTCTCAGACCCGAAGCGGAGCCCCCCGCATGTACCCAACCTCCTCATCAGAACCGGCGTGCCCTCCTTGCCGATGACAAGGCCGTGGCCCACAGAAAACCTCAACTGTCAACATACGAACTTCAGTCAGATGCCGTTTTGCATCTGCTGGAAGCTCTCCAAGCATTGTCCAGAGCCTGGGCTCATAAGACCATACGCAACCGGCCCACTTTATCTAAACGACCAACAGACACTCTGTTTTGCTGCTCCAGTCCAGCATGCCCAAGTCAAGAGATTTGAGGAATTCGGGGCTCAGGGGTTGAGACGCTTTCATGGTTTGGCGTTTCTGGGCTTGAGGGTTAAAGGGGGAGGACTTCGCAAGCAGGGTTTATGAACTTGAACTCAGTACCCTCGCACCACAAGCCAGAAATCTTATCCTGAATTTAGCAGGTCTTACAAGCTTCTACCCGGACCGGCCCAAAGCGCACAAGCCAGATCTCGAGCACTGCCATCTGGAATAGCTATGAATCTTTGGTTTTTTGGTTGTTTTGGGACTGTCTCGAGAGATATGCTCATTTTATGGCCTATGAGTTTTGGTATTGTTGCTTTGCTTTTTTTTGGGACTGTCTCGAGAAATATGCTCATTTCGTGGCCTGTGAGTTTTGGTATTTTTGTTTTTTTGGGACTGTCTCGAAGAATATGCTCATTTCCGGTTTCGGAGAGGTTCCGGAATCTTTGTTTTTTTTGTTTTTTTTTGGGACTGTCTCGAGAAATATACCCATTTGGTGGCTTTTGAGTTTTGGTGTTTTTTTTTTGGGACTGTCTCGAGAAATATGCTCATTTCGTGGCCTATGAGTTTTGGAAATTTCGTTTTTTTTTGAGACTGTCTCGAAGAATATGCTCATTTCTGGCTTATGGGCTTTGGTATTTTGGGACTGTCTCGCTCGAAATCTTTGTTGTTATTTTTCGGGAATGTCTCGAGATATATCCTTATGTTTTAGCTTACGGGTTTTGGCATTTTGGATTTTTTGTGACTGTCTCGAGAAATATGCTCATATAATTATCTATGGGCTTTGGTATTATTCTCAGGACTGTCGCGAGAAATTGCCTCTCGAGAGATGTGCTCATTGAGTGGTGTATGGGTCTTAGTATTTTCGGTTTCTTTTGGGACTGTCCCGAGAGATATGCTTAGTGTTTATAGGACGAGACACTTTCTACGAAAGAATGCGCGTGCAAGTAATCATAAGTATAGATGCTTACGGAAATCGAAACACTTGCCTGTTATCCGAATGTATTTGGGCCAAGAAAGGCACATCCGCAGTTGTCATTACCTAGGAAGACTCTGAACAAACGTTGTAGTTTTTTGAGCTTCGCTCTAGGAGTACACACCAATAACAAAGCCTTTACACATGTCGGCTCAATACTTTAGTGTTATTATGTCTAGTTCCCATCCTATAGAAAAGCCGGTTTCAATTAGCCTTCAAATTTTTACTCGTCGATCACGTGATTTTAGCATAAGCTTCAACATTCTATTACTGCACCCTTCAGATCTACCCAACAATAAAAGGGTGTTCAGCGGTGTTCATGAATGTTCGATCGCAAGAGCACGCTGACATGCTAACGCAATATCGCTGATTGTTAACCTAAACACTTAGCTCAGGCTGAACAACTTTGATTTAATCTTTGGCAAATGTCTAACTCATCTCATGAACGTATCACTAGAATGTAAATGATGTTCGAACAAGCAGTATCTTGCTTATGCATATGGCATTTTATGAGTTAATGGCTCATGAATCCTGGGCTCGCAGGTTCGCATTGCTTCTTATGTGTTCATGAATGGCTTGAACCGGCGCTTTTATCTACAAATGAACAAATACTAAACTGCTGAATAGTTATCTGTCTCTTGTGTCTTGATGCACCGAGTAGCTGAGTAGCTATTTCAGTGTTAGTGAAGTAGAAGATGTTTGTTAACATCTTCTAGCTTATTTGTTGAGCAGATTCAAGCACGAGGCAAGCAGTTTGATATGTTAGGCATATGCTGATGCGGTATAAACTCGATACTAACGAAAACCGGAGCAAGTATTTGTGATTAGCTGCATATTAGATAACAGCCGTTGGATAACAGCCATTGGTAATTCATACTTGCAAGCTTCACATGAGTTCTCGATTAGCAGTATAGGTATGAAACCAAACTCATTGTGTTTTAATTCTGTTGAAAACAATACTAGTAGCACATGCATGGCAACTACCACCTAAATCCTGAAGACCATCTGGAACCCTCGAGGGTGCATGCATGCAGGGTATACAGTACTGGGCTCTTGAGAAGGGGTTTTAGTCTAAGTTACCATAATCGGGATCTATAGTGGATAAGATGGTTTCTTGAATACGGCAAAATGTAAACTAGATCCCTTAACAAGAACCCAGAGTAGGTGTATTAAACCCTAAATCCTTTCGCCCGTAGATCTGACGTGTCATCAGTTCGAAGCTACTCACCGAGAGGGTCGAATCTAACGTTCCTTGATACAAGCACGTACACTATAGCGTATCAGTGGAGTATATTATATGTTGTAGTATATTACTGCATATTATCGCAGGCTGTAGTGTACTTTACTAAAGTACATTGTAGTGCTACTAGAGATCATAAGACACTACGTATAGACTTGTAGCCCTAAGCCCTTATTCCCCGAACCCTGAGCAGCCGCCGTCAGTTTGCAGCTCAAGCTCAAAACTCGATCTGATTCCGTCCGCGTATCGGTTGAGGAGAATGGGTTGTACTGCAAGCACGGTCGTGGAAGGCGCCGAGAAGGCAGTCTTTCAGAATGAAGACGGAGTTACCTTTCCCGAAGTGCGCTTCAATGGGCGGAGTCACAGCTTTCACTCCATGGACGACCTGACCAATCCCTACACAGCTGCCCACGCAAGTGCGCCAACCGAAGGCACGCACACCAACTGGGTGAAGCAGCTGGAGAAGGTCTTGGATGAGATCAAGGACCACCCCAAAGCACTCGAGACTTTAGTTGGATATAAACGCTCCGTCATGGATCGGCAAAGCGCCTGTCATTGAGTCGAACTAAGAGGCTTCAACGAGCCTCGTTCCTTGCTTTAGCCGAAGAGGCTGAACAATAAATCCATTTTGCGAGGCAGCAGCTGCCGCTTTTGGTCGTTCGCTTGCTGAAGCAGGTGCATATTAACAGTATTGAAAAACAAATATGTTCATTCAATAAGATGATAATATATTCATAATCAAGGTAGTAGTGTTAATAACAATATCATTAAGAACAAAAGAATATTGTTGGTAGAAAAGATTGGCAAATCATCTCAGTCATAATAAGACTATGGTACTTGAATACTACGGAAGCTTGACTGCTTGCCATTAGCATGTTTTCCTTCCGGGCACCTACACAGAAGTAAAGAATGATACAGCCCAAAGCCCTACTGCAAATCTTCAGTCCCATGAAGATCTGAACAAGTACATAGTTGCAACGACCAGAACTTTCCCACTTCCGGGCTGTTGCAGCGCCTTCGACGTATGAAGTTGCTGATACATGATACAGGTACCTGAGGTACATGTATCCTGTCCATTTAGTCCAAATTGTGCGACTTAGTCACAGGCTTTGCTGAGGCCGCGCCTTTAGACAGATGCCTGGAACATTGTCCTTCACCCATTGAAGCATGCGCCGCACGCCCATCATGTGCAGACGAGTGCACCCTCGCTTTGCTCCGCTGGGCTCAGAGGCGTGCTCTGTTTCGGCTTGTGCTTGTCCGCCACTTAAAGGTTCATGGGTATTTAGCAACTATTGACTGACAGAGTTTCCGGCATGGGATTCATGGGCTGCCATTTGTGTTGGGGCGATATTGCTTTCGGCGAGTTCTCCCTTCCCAAATAAATGTCTCACAAATCCGGTTCTTCCAGCTAGTGCTTTGCTGGCGTTGCGGCTGTGAGTTGCATGAGGCCGAAGGACGGCTCAATGCGACACAGTGGCTACCCAGAGACTCCATTATCCCTTAATTATATAACAGGAACCGCAATAATGTTTATAAGGTATATTCCTTAATTAAGGAATATTGGAGTCTCTGGGTTCTTGCTGCCTGAGAGCGCTACCTTGGAAGGTTGACCGTTTGCAATTTTTCAATCGCTCACCTCGGCACACGTTGCCCACGCTCCCCAGTAGTACCCGGCTGCCCTTTTTCTTTTTGGGCTCCCTCTTTAAAGCCAAAATTACAGGAAAAAGGTTACCCTTATCATCAAGGGGCTGGGGAACCTAGTTGCAGTCCAAGAAAATTGTCTTATTTGGGGGTTTCCGAAAATAGGGGACCCTATTATAGTACCCCAAATAGTAGGATCCTTATTATAAGGACCCCAAAATAAGGTACCCCTTATTTACGGAAACTCCCATTACATACAACTTAACCCTAAACCCTTAACCCTTATTTACGGAAACTCCCATTTGTTGATGGTCCCAATCTCCCGGGTCAAGAGGTTCCCTCGGAGCTCTGCAGCCGCGGGCAGGCAACCCTAAGCCCTGAAAGCCTAAACCCCTACAGCCCTACAAAACCTTTAACAAACCCTAAACCCTCAAACCTAAAGCCCTGAAACCCTAAAAAACCTAAACCCTAAAACCTAAAGCCCTGAAGCCTTAAAGCCCCTAAACCCTTGCAAGACTCATGCGTTGCCTTTCCTGGCATTCTCCGGAGTTGCTCTGCCCTTGTTGTTTTGTTGTTGCTGGTTCTGTTCTCCTGTAGTGAACCTCCTCACCGCTTTTGCCGCACCTGCAGATACATTTCATTATAGAGAGAGAGAGAGGGAGAGAGTTGGAGATATATATATATATATTATACACACATACATATGTATGTGTGGGGTTGTGTATACATAAACAAGCATACATGTGTATATGTGTATATATATACACACATATACATATATGCATATGCATATGTAGATCTATATATATATATATATATGTACACACATAGGTACCTGAGGGTTCATATACCTACATATATACATATGTGTGTATATATATATATATCTATACACATATACTATGGTGCATATGTATTTGCATGTGCGAGTGCCTTTGCCAGTGCATGTGTTTCTTTGCGTCTGAAGATGAACCACCGTAGAGGGTTTTGGAGCCCAGGGCCCAGGGCACAAGGAATCTTGGATCCAGTACGTGCCTAGCAGGGGTTTAGGCGGTTTAGGGAGTTTAGGGTCTAGGGTTTAGGTTTAGGGTTTAGGGCTTAGGTTTAGGGTTTAGGGTGGCCTCCGAATGCCATACACCCCTAGAGGCGCCAAGCCGAATTGAAAATCCCCTCCTCGTTGTACGTAGAATGTGTCCGACGTCGTGCGCATCATCGAGCGACCATGTTTTCGACATGTTGTCGAGCCGGTTTGTCTCTACCCGAAACCCGAATTCCTAAACCTACAACCCTAAACCCAAATCCGAAACTCAACCCTAAACCCCACAACCCTATAAGCTACAGACTCTGAGACTCTAGACCTGGGAAATCAGAGTCCGACTGCTCTAGAATTTAAGCCAATTCGTGGACCCTGCCATTCTGACGAGCAAGCGCGAAACCCTTGAGATATGTACCGAAGGAGTTCTGCACAAAAACTAGGTCCGTCAGCTACCCCGAGACTTTAATCGCCAAAAACCCCACCCCCAAACCCTAGACCCTCAACCCTAAACCCTAAACCCAAAGGTTCAACCCCTGAGACCTGACACTCAAGGGTAGTTCTCTAAATTAGGGTCCCTTCTAGGGTCCTTTTTATAGGGTTGCCGTACGATTGACAGGGTCCGGATGTCAGACCGCTGCGCAGAAGGGGCCTTGCGATATGTTGCGGTGCAGTTCCATCCCCACACCTTAAAACGCCAAGAGCCCAGTTGTGGTCTCTGCGCCGTATTTCTGTCTTGCTTCCAGACGAACAGTAAGAGCCGAGTGTACCCCAAGCCCATGTGTGCACTTCCGTTGCACATCGCTGAGAGAAGTCTACGCACTGGAAAAATGCCTTGCCTGCAGCCCGAAACCTGACCCTCACAGTGGAGGGCACAGGTGAAGCATCCTAGAGGGATCAGAGGCAACCAGAGCATGGCTGGCAAGTTCGGAGTTTGAGCGCCTCACACTTTAACCTCTTCATTTCTCGCCGGACAAAGGGACATATTTGGGAGACCGGGCTGAATTGACGACAAGTGTAGAGTAGCAACAAGTAGCAGCAGCTATGAGCGATTCGGGTTCTGATGCGGGGCATTGGGCTACGCATTTCCATGTTTTTGCGTGCATGGGGCGATCTACTGAGACAGTTGCAGGTCGGAAACACGAGGAGTGTGTATACCACTCATCGGTTAGGATAACATGTCCCAGAACCCCAATTCTACATATGGGTAGTTTTCTAAAATAGGGTCCCTTTGGGAGTCCTTTTTATATGGCTGCCGTACTCTATTGGAGACCCAAAAATGGGACCCTATAAAGGACCCTATCAGATTCCTGAGAAAGAAGTTGGGGTGTAACAAAGGACAGAGGGTTCAGATGGACTTGGGTTCATGGGGTGTGTGGCTTCAGTACGCGGCTTACTAGGCTTTCACCTTTCTGGTTTGTAGGTGGCATCAAGTTTCTAGGATTCGAGTCGCGTCCAGCCCCTGGCCGTCAATCCCTCGGCTAAAGAGTCCTGCCCGAAGCTTTTCGAGCGCTCCTACATCTGGCGGCCCTAGATCGTGTGAACAACTCCGTTTCTGCGGCGATGCAAAGGCCGAAGACGAGCAGACGGATACTTGCCAAGCCGCCATGCTTTTGCCGGACTCTGGGGGGTTGGGATGACGGGTGTTGTCGACTTGGGTTCCTCAGTCACTTGAACTTAGACACTTCGCCATGCTCCGACTCCGACTGATCCACAATGAACCCCAGTGGGGACCGGCCCTGGAGTGTGAAGAAGTCTGCTCCTGTTTCAGCTTGTTCCGCTCGTACGTGACATAGCCGCAGCAGCTTGACACACTGAGCCATGAGCCCTTACAAGTAGGAGTAGATCAATATTGCTCGTTTGTGCGTACGGGTTAAGTTTTCAGAAGTAGCTAAGCCCGAAGCGCATGCCAGATTGGGGCCACTGAAGCCTCTGGCAGGGACCTCGGACATATCCATGCTGCCACTGCATTTGAGCCAAAGCGAGCAAGACCTGTCTTGGGATGTACACAAGGCGTCCGTCAAGCATCTGCCACGAGCCACCATGATTGTAGAACAAAGCCGCCGTCTCAAGCCCTCCCTGTGCAGGGGGCGGATGGCTCGGCACTGCGCTGCTGCCGGAGACCCTCCCTGCTTTTTGCAGCAATTCGGGCCATGCTGAACCACTTGGGTTTGCCAAAGCGGCCCGGAAGGTAGTGGAATTTGTAGGATGGTGCCTCACGCAGGTACCGGAAGCCCTTTGCATGCTACGAAGCCCGTGTGCTCTCAGCTCATGCGCATGCAGGCTTCATGGGCAGCAGCTAGGAATCCATACTCTCTTTTCACAGCTTCGACTACAGGAAGTGTAAGCCCAAGCTCCCTTCCCTTTCGCTGCTCACCCTTGCGCTCAAAGCCAAGCTTCATGGCCTGATCCTGAGGGCTTGCAGGGTAATTCGGAATCACTGCACCGTCCAAGGACACTCTGCCGGGCAGTTTCGAGATTGGGGTTTTAAGGATGAGGTAGTTCAACATGACGGTCATACCAGGGTTCCCTAACAATGCAGCACCATCTAAGAAACAATCAACCAATCAGTAGCTAAACGTGCATCGTTATGCTCGTGTACGTTGTGGTTTTATTGCATGCTCCCTCTTGATGGGACGTTGTTAGAACAGTGCCCGGCGTCCGCAGTCTTGTTGGGACCCCACTTTAGCACTCAAGGTGTTAGAGAATTGCTGCGAGAGTTCAGGGTTCAGGCTTGCAGGACATTGGCTGGAAGTCATTATACTATAGGCCCCAGTAGAACGCCAACTGGAAGCTTCAATAATATTATATGGGCCCCGAGAAGAAGCCTCAAGTGACAGGACGCTCCGGGCAAACCCCACCCGCTGCCCGCCCGTCCTGTCTTTGCGCGAGTTGGGACTTCGTGGTTTGTGTCAGTTAAGTTTTACCTAAGTTTAGATGGTACCTTGGCCTTGCACCTACGACCTCCGTGTTGAACAGCGGTATGTTTCCGCGCAGCTGTGTTTTCCTTGCTTCGTTCGGGTGGGGCCTGCCTCTCGACCCGAACCCTGAGACCGACAGCTAGGGTTTAGAATGTTTAGGGTTTGCGTAAATGATCCATGCCCCACCATCTCCCTTGTTCTTTATGCTGCTTTGCTACTACGTACGAGGAAGCGGTCTACTGCTTCCTAGCGTGGTGCAAGGCGTTGCAATTCATCGCATGCACTTCTCAAAAGGAAGGGCTGGTTTAGGTTTGAGCATCTAGGCAAGGTTGTTTTTGTTGGCCGAAAACTCGCCGAGAATTGGCTCACTTGATCGCATAATTATCCTGCGTTCAGGAGCTGAAACGCTTGAACCCTAGGCTCCCCTAATCCCTGACAAAGCTTACAGCCCCATATCCCTGGAACCCCCCGTTAAAGCCCTGAAGCCTCCAAGTCCAAGTTCGTTGCCTCACAGCGCGGAGACTCAGAACCAGGCCTGAGGCGCCGCAAAACAGGATCATAGTCTTGCCGCCACCAGACATGCGAAAAAACAATCACAGTACATAGGGTTTAGGAGTTTAGGGTTTACCAACAACAGTAAGGGTAGGGATAGCTTTTGCTTAACCGACAGTCCTGGCACTGGTGGTGACCACTGTGATACTAAAAACCATATATCTTCAGCGGGCCGCAAGTCTGACAGAGGCCAGACCCGACTCCCACGTCCTGAGCTTAGGGGCCAAGCGAATATACGTATCGAGGGGTTTTGCGGCTTCCTTTACGGGCTCTTTTGGCAGTATCATCAGGGGTTGTAATCGGGCCCATCTACTGTGCCTAACAAGCCACAACTCGAAGCTCATTTTGCTTGTCGGACAGACGCACGGAGCAGCACTAGGTCAAGATTTCTTTGTTTCCAGACACCCGACATGCTTAAGCCTCACCAGCTACAACCCTCGTCAACCCCACACCGAAAATAGCCTCGCCGCGGCTCGCAGCACGTGAGGAGGGCTCACTCCTTTGAAGGACTAGGGCCCTCCCTCCCAACTTGTGCCGATCTGTGGCAGGGGTTGGCTTATACTAAGCATGACTCAGATTCGTACAGTCAACTCCAGGGGTTAAACTTCCTCGACTATACTGAAGAAGGTGATTGATTTTCGGCCGTTTGGACTGCAGGGGCGAAAGGTACATGCTCCCGCTGTGCTTCCTGACACCCAAGCAGATCTACACGCCAACCAGTCCGACAAGAAAAAATTCTTGAAGCCCACAAGTCCCAAGATCTGAAAATTCTTCAACCGAGACAACCGAGCACCCCGCCAAAACCCAAAAGCCTGGAAGCCCTGGGACCTCAAAGGGTCAGCGTGTCTTTAGAGCCTTTGTCGACAGCGCTGGGCACCGTTGGGCCCAAAAGGCCTGCAACGCTGCAGGGAGAGGGGCGGGGATATCTAGAAGTTAATTCTTAAATTTGTTGGGAGCTGCAACATAGAGTCGCTTTTGGGCCTTACTCTGCCGCGTGATTGGCGCAGATCACCTCGCTCAGGATCTCCGAAATAAACTAAGGGTGTAGGCCAGTGTAGGCTTTATAGGCTTTACAGGTTGGGGGGACAGTGCGTGACATCGGACCAACCCCTTTCGCAGGTCCCTGAAGCCCGTTGCATGCCATCATGTCATGAAGTTGCTTCTTTATCTGTTTGAAGCTGCTGAGCCATCTAAGACAGTCTTCGTCTACAATCTGAGCATCAAACGTCTGCATCCAGAGAATTGGTCTCCAAGAGCTAGGGGTGGAGGAGACAGCTGCGGAACTTAAACAAGTTTTTGTGAGGTCCTTCTCTCATGCCGCAGCACCAGAGCAAGGAGGAAGAAGATGAGGAGACGGCGATGGCTGCTCGACTGCGATTTGTGCTGTCTATCAGTCGCATCGTCCCTTATATGCCCGGAACCTGTTAGGCCGTGTAGCACTCTTTGGGGGGGTTTCCGAAGTGCGGCTTTCATCGCGCTCATAACCTCTTGATCCACGGCAGGACTCGTGGATTAAACGTTCCCGTTGCCGCAGCCGGTTGCAGCCATTTGCAGCATGTCTTTCTCAGTTGTATCAACCTCATCAAGACCAAGGCTGCAAACCTCCTCAGCGTCTTGGAGTCTTTCTAGGACGACCCCGTAGACAGCCTGAGTGCTAACTCTGAGCCCTGAGCAAGAAACTCGAAAGCCAAGCTTAGAGCATCCCATGCTGCCCTATTTAGATTTTCCGTGCAGACAAGGCTTCCACAACAGACATACATAGAATCCGCATGTACATGTACCCGACACGCGAAACGCTTTTTGTTTTTAATCCGACGACATTCATGCCCTCGAGCCTATATCCCAAGCTTATGGAGCGAGTTTGACCTCAGCCTGTTCGGATCCCTGCTTCTTTCGGACTCGGAAGCTTTGATGACAGTTACGGTTCAGGGTCTGAGTTTTCATGCTGGTGTTCCTGTTGACACCTTTCGCAATGTATGCAAGCCGCATGTGGCTTGGGTGGCTCGCGAGTGATTAAAGAACAAATGTGAATATGAACCTCCACGCCGAGCAACCTCCTGTGAGGTTATCAAATACGCCAGCATGGTTGGAACTGCCTTGGCCGTGACCTTGAGCAGACAGATAGCATCGTAATGTTTTTAGTGGCGGGGGATAGTAACCCTCCAGCCCTTGACACTGAACCCTGCAACTTGGAAGTTTCAGACATGCGCGACCCAAAACAAGTCTGAAAGAGTGGGATCCTCAATAGAAGGGCCTTCTAGAATTGGACTCCTAGACAGGGGCCCAGCTCTTTTGGAAATTGGAGGGCCAGGGTCGGGCCAGGCTCCCTTGGTCAGATTCGATGGACAAACGTATTGTCGTGTCGGCTCTGGGAAATGCAGGGTTGCGGATGAGTCTGGTCGGAGGATTCAGAGTTAGGTTCAAGGCCTGAGCCTTCATGTACAACTGATAGGTGTCGGCTGTTGGTACAGGGTCCTTGGAAGGCTCAAGCAGTAGACCCACAAGGATTTTCTGGCTGAGCTCCATGGGTTTGGGTTCTCCCAAGGCGTTCGCTGCCGCCATCCTCGCCATTTTCGCTCTCTCTCTTCCATGGTGGTACAGCAGCCGCGCTTGTGTTGTTGCAGTTTCTCCCGAAGGTCTAGATTAATCTCTGAGATTTTTAGTCCGAGAGTGTGCTCGTGGTTATCGTGCGATGAGATCTAACCTGGTAGTTGGTAATGCAGCTCTCGCGACATTTGAGTAGAAGGGTTTGTATGTGGGATCTGCTGGCGTTCTTCATCCCACATGTAGTCTGCGGAAACCGTTCCACGAGCCAAATGCCGATCCTATAAACTCTTTCCTGTTGCATGCCTCCCTCGCAAATCCCGGGTCCCATAGTTGCAGCCTCTAGCGCAAGACTGTAAACCCCAAACCTTGTCCTTTGAGAGGATGTCGCCGTGCCAAACCGGCACAGGATGAGACTTATCTCCAATGCCATCTAAAAAGATCCCACATGAGCAGTGAGCAGGCTGTGCCCCCACCAGTCGTTTTGTGGGGAAGCTGACGATCTGCAGTGGTAGATATCCGACCGCGGTTAGACACGGGGAACTACCTGCCTGAGCTGCGTTACTGCTTGCAGCTAGCTATAGCACGTGGAAGTATTTGGCTACATCAATCGTGAGCATGAGGGGGGAGATGTGTACGACTCCGAGCCAAATTTCGTCGCTGCACAAGCTTCCTCCATGCGCGAAGAGAATCAGGAGTGGCACCGAGACAAGTCAGCTCCTAGTCGCGGTGGGGGACTCAGGTGTTTGCTCCTTTCAGGCTGGTGCGCTCATGCGCCGTACCGGTGTTCGGGGCTGTCACGGCGTGTGCTTGGGTGTGTGTGTGTGTACATGCCTGCACATGGCAGTTGCAGTCATGATGGAATCCTCTCAAATGTCATTTCAGAAGGGGGGCACGGCATCAGATTCCAGGCCGTGCCTAACAAAGCTACGGAATCTGATGAGAAGCAAGGTCTGATCACCCTTGTGTACCTGCACAATGGCCAGCCCAAAATAGCCCAAAATGCTGTTGCTGCCGTCATTGGCCTTCAATGATTCTGTACGGTTGCCGCAATGAGCTCTTGCATTAAGCAGCTCGATGTTCGTCGCACTAGTTCCTGCCAAGCCTGGGTGTGTCTGTTCTGGCATTCCCGACACGGGGCCAGATCACAGCCGGCGCCGCCGGAGCACGCCATAGTGGATGTGGGATTCTGACGGTCAGATGTTAACGTCATCGGTTCGGTCACAACCGTGACCGATGCTTTCATCTATGACCATTCCGGAGATGGAGCCAGGTATGACTACCGTTGTGCGAACAAGTGATTGCAGGGAGTTCTTGAGACAGGGTTAAGGCAGCTCGACACAGGCAGGCTTCAGGCAGCGAGTGCTTGTGCGAAGGGTTGAGGGTCATGTCGAAGGTTGCAAGGCAATCTAGGAGTGAGGTCGCGACATTCCAGCAAGGGGCCCTCCACTCCAAAGCAAAGATTCACCTGCCAGGTGACGAAAAAGCCCCATTAGGGGGCCTGTGTGCATGTGCACGCCTGCGTTGCAGTCACGATGAAAACCTCTCGGGGGCACGGCATCAGATTCCAGGCCGTGCCTAACAAAGCTACGGAATCTGATGAGAAGCAAGGTCTGATCACCCTTGTGTACTTGCACAATGGCCAGCCCGAAATAGCCCAAAAGCTGTTGTTGCTGTCATTGACTTTCAATGATTCTGTACGGTGGCCGTAATCTGCTCTTGCATTAAGCAGCTCGAGGGCCGTCGCATTATAGTTCTTGCCAAGCCTGAGTGAGTGAGTGTGTGCGTGTGCGTGTGGGCGTGTGCGGTCGTGCGTGCGTGCGTGCGTGCGTGCGTGCGTGCCTGCCTGC
>CAJNJA010007411.1:0-16157 GCA_905231915.1 Symbiodinium necroappetens
AGAGCTAGAGAGCTAGAGAGCTAGAGGGCGGTGAGTGAGAAGACAGTAGCTGGCGACGCCTCAGTGTATAGGCTTCCTCGCAGGGAAGGCCTCCTTGGCGGAGACGGGTCGAAGGCCTGGCAAGGCACATGCGAGCTTAGAGGCAGCGGCCGCAATCGCAGTGGCTCCGCCGCGGCTCCGCCTCCGCTGGAGCGACGGGCCAGTGCCGGGGCGGAGGCCGGCCTGCCAAAGATCCCGGATTCGCTGCCAAAAAACACGTCTACAGTACCGTCACGCTTCGAGCCTTTGGACGGCAGTGACGGCAGTCTGAATCTTCAGCTTGGGGCCCTGCTCTTGCACACCTGCGGCAGCTAAACAGGCAGCGCGGCTCGACAAACCCGATAGAGGCAAGGCGCCCAAAGTGGGGGCAGCCGAAGACGGCCTGTGCATTGGAGCAGCTCGCAGAAGCCGTTGCTCAGGCGACAGTCGAGGCAGACAGGTAAACCCTGTGGTGCCTGATGCGCCCCACCGCTCGCGCGCTCGCCCGGTCGGCCCGGTCGCCCGTGGCGGGGCGCACACGAGCCACGTGGCCTGGGCCATGTTCATGGCCGCTGCCTCCGCATGCGTCTCAAAAGCGCATGAGGCCGCGGCGAGGCCGAAGTGTGGTCACCTTGCGCCTGGGCTCCTGGACCTGGTCTCTTTCCTCCATCCGTCGCCGCTCCTGCCTGCAACGAGCCCAGAGACCCCGAAACCTCCATGCATCTTGGGCGAGGCTTTGTGGGTCCCCCGGCAGTCGCATGGAGGACGCGTCGGCGCTCTTCGGCCGCGACCTGCAAGGAGCGTTGCCGCGGCTGGCAGCGCTGCCAGAGCGAAGCTCGGCCTGGCCGCTTCGGGGAAGCGCCGCTCGCTGCGCCCCTCGCACCTGACACAAAGCTTCAGCTGTTGGATGAGCCATGATGAGCACCTGCAGCGCTGACAAGGGCCTGTAGGGCACCGGCCGCAGATCGACAGAGTCCGGTGGGTGAAGCCTGCAGTTGCGAGCAGCCAGCCGCAGCGTCCCCCCACCCTCGGCTTTGGACACTGAGGCCCAGGCGCTGGTGGGGGCTGCAGTGGGCTTGGAGCCTGCAGGCGACGACTGAGCCACATGATGCCCCGGCTTTGTGATCACAACTTCTCTTGGATTACATGGCTTCAGGATGCTTACGATGGCAACTCTCGTCGCCCGAGCTGCGTGGCCTGCAACGGCAGCGGGGGCTGCAGCGGAGGTCGCAGCGGCGGAGGAGGTGGGGGTGGTGGCACCTGTCGGTCCGACTTGCCTGGAAAACCAAACCGACCTGGCCGTTTCCCGCTCCCAGCTTAATGTACGTTTCCCGTAGTGTGCTCGGCTAGGAATCAACAATACCACAATACCATGCATCGCTGAGTTTCCCCCGGGCTGGTAAGCGTTGGGTTTGCTACTGTTGGGCTTGGGCTGTGAAAGCAACACAACGTCAAACCGTGCAAGAACGAGGACCAAGCCATTCTCCCCTCCGACAGAAGCTACTTTGCCTTCCTCCTCTTCCTCCCAATCCAGCTGCTCCCGATCAAAACCACCCCTTGATTACAGTGGAGAAAGATGTTGTTGTCAGCTTTCCGTGGATAATAAGCTTGGCCTGCCAAAAACAACATCCGATGTCTCTCTCTTAGACTCTCTGCTTTGGATTGCATTTTTCTTCCACAGGGCTTAGGGAGCGTGTCAGGGCCTCTCTCTCTCTCCCGGGTATTCAGGGGGCCTCCCTCCCTCTCTCTCTCTCTCTACCAGGATGGAGAGACTAGGTGCATCCAGGCCTAGCGCGCGCACCTGCAGTCCGTGGGTGTCTAACTTCTTCTCCCTGGGAATTTTCCCCAGGCGGCTTGGCTGTTCAGAATCGACATCCCTTCCGAAGCTGCAAGGTGGTGAGCGACAACAGGAGAGCTAGCAACTAATATATGCAGACTGCTCCCCCACCTTGCAGGCTGTGCGCCAAAAGGCGGGCGCGGCACGAACCAAGGCAACTCTGAAGCAACACACATGCACTGCCAACCTACAGGCAACCATATCACTCCAAGGTCCGGGCCGTCTTCTGGTGTTCTGTTCCCCCCTTTTCTGAGCGTTCTGAAGGCACTGAACTGACAGCTGGCTACTTGGCAGGTATATTGTTCTCGCTTTGGTTCTGGTACGAAGGTGTGTGGGGTTTTCGGGGGGGACACCTCAGGAAGCAACAAAGACCTCCCTCTCTCTCTCTCTCTGGGAAGCGTCTGAGGCAGGGCTGGGAGGAGGGGTTCACCTGCCCCCCTGCCCGGGCACATGTTTTTCCAGTCCTCTAAGAGGCTCTAGAAAGAGACATCCCAAGGCCCCTGCCACCCAGCGCGCACGCGCCGCCGATAGATCCCCATCCCGACCCGTCCCCGTGCGCCCCGGCCGCCTCCGTGCGAAGTGCTGGCCGAAGGGCCGCTTCCCGAAGCGAAGGAGCCGGAGCCGGAGCCTCGCAGAGGACCCGAAGCTCAGCTCCGCTCTCCGCGTGGCCCCCCCTCGCAGCGGCGCGCCTGCAGGACGAGGCAGAGCGGGCGCCGGCGGCTGGCGAGCTCCTCACTCCCCAGGTCGCGCGGCGAGCCGCACCCAGCGCTCCGGGCTCCTCCCCCAACTTCCCCCCTATGGCCTCGATCATCTCCTTCGCGGGAAAGCTGGGCCACTCCATGCCTCGCGCAAGCCAAAAAAACGCGCCGAGATGCGCGCCCCTCACTGCCTTGCATCTATCCTTGCAGATCTCCTTGCATGTCGAGCCGCGGCCGATCAGGAGCAGGAGGAAGCCACACCTGCGACTGCAAAGCAGATCTGATCAGTGTCAGACAAACAAACACGCGTGACAGGTCGCCTCACGCCGAAGGTCTCCGCAGGACTGCAGGGCACCACCCGGCACACCTGGCCGCGGCAGAGCGGCATACGCAGCAGCACCTCGGCACGGGACGGCCGTGCCTCCGGAGGACCCGCGCTGCGGGCGCTGGCCTTGGCCTGAGCGGAGTGGAGCATGCAAGTCGACCTCCGCTACCCAGTCCGGCCCAAGCGGCGACGATGCCCAGGGAGGGCGCCCCCGGCTCCAAGACCATCTGTTCGCAGCGAGGCCCGCAAGAAGCTGCCGCAGGCGCAACCCGCGCCTCCAAGCGAAGCTGCTCCCAGGGATGGCTGGCCACCTCGGAGAGCAGGCGCGCTCTCTGTGCTCACCATTCTGCTTAGCACTGCTCTGCCTGCAGCGGCTGTTTGGCGCCCGGCTCGCACGCGGACAAATCGGCGGAAGTCTCGGAGGCTCCTGCGAGACATCCGCGCTGCTCCGTGGCCCATCCCTTCCCCCTCCCACTGGGCGCGGCGCCCGCTGTCCAAGAGCAGCCTCCTGCCATCAAAGAGGCCGCACTCTATTTAACACTCTCCCCTTCTTCTTGATAAGACCGCGCCTGTTCCGGGCCGTAGGCGGTGGCCTCTTCGACAGCAGCCCCTCGCAGCCGTCAGCTTAGCACGGTCTTTTGGGGGAATCTCTTTTTCGGCTCCTTGCCTTGGGGCCGCCCTTCAGCGCGGCGGGCCGCTTTCGCTGCTCCTCCGCCGTGCCAAAAACGCGGAGAGAAAAAGGCACCGCGCACAAGCTGGGCTCCAAAGCTCCGTCAGTCCATGCGCCTCGGAAGTGGCACTGGAAGTCACCGAGGATCTCCATGAGCACGTCCCCTCTTGCCTCGAGGATCCGACCCTTGCCAAGAGTCACAAAAACGGGGAGCCGAGACCGGGGCCACGGCAGCCCCTCGCGGTAGGCCAGGACGCTGCTCCTGCGCAGCATCAGGGTGAGCTACAGTTATTAGAGCAGCCCCACAGCACAGACACCCAAAAGCAAGCGAAGAGAAGTCAGAAGTGGGTTAATTGCGAAGGGGTCCTGCGCTCCATGGCCAGGGCCACGGCCTCGGCCATGGAGAGCCGCTCGAGCCTTCGCAGCCTGAGCCTTCGCCGCCAGGCCCGCTGCAAGGTCGTCGCCGCCTCGCTTTGCCAGAGCAGCTCCTTGGCCGCCTCGCCGCGCAAACACCGGGGCAGCCGCGCCGCCATCAGCAGCAAGGCGCCGTTCACGCGCCTCTCCAGGCGCCGCAGCAGCGGCGTGGAGCAGGCGTCCAGCTTTGCGCGGACCCACGGCCTCGCGCAGATGCGCAGGCCGAGCCCTGCCAAAGCGACCAGAGAGCCGTCCAGCACCAGGAACGCCGAGCGCCACTTGCTGCCGACCTCCAGATGCGCCCCATCGAGCTGGAACTGCGACAGAAAGAAGTCGCTGGATGCCGGAGCGGGTGCAAGCTCCCGAAGAAAGCACGGCCAGGGGGTGGATGTCAAGTTGGAGCAGCCGCCGCCCGGGCCGCCCGGGCCGCCCGCCGCAAGCTCGGCATCGCCGGAGTCGCAGAAGAGCCGCGTCTGCGTGTTGTACCAGTCGCAGCAGTCCTGGGGGGTGTAAGGACAGCAGCTGAGGCCTCCAGGAAGCGGCAGTTCGGTGTAAGCCTCGCCCGGCGTCGCGTGGGAAGGGATCTCGAAGGGAGGCTGAAAGAAGCGCGCTCGTCGAAGCTCAGTTGGTAGCCTGACATCCACCTGAAAGAGACAGTTTGGAGTGGTCGGGCATGGGTGCAACGAGAACGTCTGATTTGGCCCCCTCTCTTCGTCTGGATACCCGTCTGGGTACTCGAAGCCGGCCAACACGCACACGCCCTGCGCCACCGAAGACAGCATCAGCAGATCTGCGAGTCCGACGAAGACCTCGGCAGAGGCAAAAGGCACCTCCTGATCTTTGCAAAAATCACTTCTGCTTCGGTTGCTTCCGATTCTTCATGCCTTTTGTCATGCTTCTTGTCATGCTTCTTGCTGGCAGCCGAGCCGCAATGACCGCGCCCGCCGTCCCGAGCAGGGCAGCAAGCCCAAGCGTCCAGCTGCGACAGAAGAGAGCCTGGGCTCGACGAAGCAGGCGCTGCTGCCCCTGGCGGCTGTAGTATCTCACTGTGGGCTTCTTCGGAGCGACGGAAGACGGGGCCAAGCTGCTCTTGGAGCTCTTTTTGATGGAGCTCCAACTCTCGTTCGTGCTCGGATTGCTCGGTGTGCAGGTCTCGGAAGTCTCCCAGGAACCGCTGTCGCTGGGCGGCTTATGCGGCTTCGGCGCGGGGCCCTCTTTCGTCGGCTCTTCCCGTGGCGAGAGATCTTGGGTATGGGTGGCGAAAGGTTTGCCTCCCAGCAGTGGGGGCGGAGGGATCATCGCGGCTACTGCGGCTACTGCCTTCTCTCATCCTTCCATCGCGGCAAGCTCCGATACCTCCATCCTCTACGTCCTACGAGTCCTAGGTCTTTGAGCAGCTGGCCTCAGGCTGGGATCTGATCTCTGAAGGACCGACACTCTGCGCGAAGCCTTGGCCGGTTGGCTCACGGCACTTCACTTCCAGCCCGGCCTGCACGTTCCAGCAGATGTTGGCAGAGACCCGCGGGACATCCCGCAGCCTGCCAAAAAATGGAGAGTGAATTTTGGCGCTCAGAAGCGAGATGGCTTTTTTGTGGCAGGGAGAGCCTCTCACAGAGGAGCGGCATGAGCTGCTTGACTGGAACTATGGTGGGATGGAACCTTCCAACACAAAACAAAGCAGTGCCGGCACAAGGTCCAAGGTCCCGACATCACACCGAGGCCCCAGCTGGGCAATACGGCCCAAGGTCCAAGCGATGGTGTCGCCTTGTTTTGTTAAAAAGCGGCGTTGAGAGAGAGCAAAGGAGCAAAGGAAGACTTAGAAGCCTCGGAAGCTCCCTGGGCCCCAAGCGAACGGCGACACTCTGATCCTGCAGAGCCAGGACCTGAAAAAGGACATCGGACATCAAAAAAGAGAGACGTCACGAAGTGCACTCCAAAGAAAGGAGCACCTGTTGCAAAGTCTGGGGCCAGAGCCAGGTGGCTGAGGCTCTGCTCGACCATCGGTCTCATCTTCTCGCTGGTCGGTCCCTGTTTTCGATGACAGTTTCTGTGGAAAAGGAGCCTGCAGGGGACCAGGCCTCCATGATGGAGCCGTATGCCAAGACCGCCGCTTCTCTAAACCTGCTGCATGCTTCGATGAATTTTTGAGTGTACTGTGACGGAGTACACTTAAGGTGTCAGTTCCAAGGAGCTTCCAATCAGGATTCTGGAAGTTGGTGTGCACAAACTGCAGCACCAGGTCCACGCAGCCATCTCTGACCACCTGCCGAAGGCTGCAAAAAGTTCGACCAGCGCGCGCGCGCATGGGCCGAGGAGCTCCGACCTGTGCCACCAGCGCCAAGCAGGTGCCTGAACCCGGCGCAGGCAAAGGAGGGAGACAGAGAAAGAAAGGGAGGGCCGGCCTGCGGCCATCGCCAGGTTCCAGGTGTCGTCGTCGTCCTCGCTCTGGCGCTTCGTCAGCGTCCTCAAAAGAGAGAAGGCAAAAAGGGTGGGATGGGGGCCCTTTTGCGAGAGGGAGGAGGCAGCGCTTGCCGGGGGGAGCCGGTTCTCTCGGGCACCAGCTCGGTCAGGAGCGGCACCAGGAAGCTCAGGGCCTCAGAGACGTTTGAAACACGTCGGAAGGGTAACCAACCGCCTTGTCCCCCCGCAGGAACATTTTTCTTTAATTGGGGAGTGTGTTGCAGGGCCTTGGGCACTGTGCATTTCTCGAATCCACTTTGCATCGAAGGGAGTTAGCACTGAGAAGTTAGGCCCGCCGTGGGAAGATTCGTCGGCAAATGAATGGACGATGCGCCAACCCCAAACGGATCGAAAACTCCTGATCGGAGGCTTCAGATACTAGTATGAGGGCTCTGCTGCACAGCAGCATGGCTCTGCCACGGCATCGATGCTACTCTTCCGCCCTACCCTCCCACCCTCTGCCCGCACCTGCTGGATGAGGTTCAGGGAAGCACGGCCACCCGCTTGGCCGGCCTCCACCAAATCCATGAGGTAGAGCTCCTCAGGCGCCCAGGAAGACATATCGACTCTCGTGAGAAAGAGTGCTGAAGGCACACCAAGCGAGTGTCCTCATCGCAAATGGTGGACCAGAACTCCATGGCTGGAATCGCCACCTCGACGTGGGTAGCGAAATGGGCGGGGGGCCCCTATGAGAGAGCCTAGGGCCTAAGGCCTCCCGCCTTTTCTGGAGATGACTTGATGGTTTCCCAGGTCAAAGGGCCCAAGCCATTCATGTACCTGCGCGCGTTTGAACGGCAGCCTGTCATTGGGGGAACCGCAGGCTGAAAAAGAGGGGCCCCCACGGCATGAGGAAGTCGTAGTACCTCGCTAGCCATCCAGCTACCGTGAGTCTCCGAGAAACCCTTCCTGCATCAGCAAGCAGAACTGCAACGCAGGTCACTCCGTTGCAATCTGCACGAGGCATTCAAAGGCTGCGATCTGGACCTGGGCAACAGCGACGACACAAGCCGAGCACAGAGAGGACCTCGAGACCTCGAGGACCTCACTTCGGGTGCCGTGTTGCAGCGGCAGGTCTCATTCACGACCTGTGCAAGACAAGAGCCGGGTCAAGCTTCGGCGATCCTACAGTAGCTGGCTCTGAATTCGACTCATGTCCTCTCAGGAAGGTCACCAATGTTTTCTACTACACTGCTACACGTCACTTCATGAGAATTTGGGCATCCTGCGCTGCAGCACTGCGCTAACCCACGACACGATGGCGGTAGCTGCAGGGACTTGCGCTGTCTGCCGCAAACGCTGACTCCTAAGTCTCCTAATGATGCGAACAGCACGAAGTCTGCCGGGAGGACGCCCATAATCACGTCGCGCTCGACTTGGTTCTTGAAGTTCCTCAGGAGAAGCACAGCATAAGCCTAAAGCATGCAGGCAAGCGGCGAAACGTCGGGACCCCGCTTTTTCGCCAGCACCACCGCGTGATAAAATGCTCGAGTCGCCTGGCGCATCTCAGGGTGAACGGGCGACTCGGGCGGCTTATGGCGGCTTATGGCGGCTTGGAGGGTGCTTCTACGCTTCCCGCTGGAGGGCCTCCAGCTTCGTCTGCGGCTCGGTGTCCCGCATTCCCTGAACAACCTGAAAGGTGCGGACTCGGACGAAGGCCCCATGGCAGGCCGCAGGTGCAGGAAGTCCTAAGCCCGTCGCAGCCGTGAGGATGTTGTTGGCAATATCATCCCCGATATTGGTCCCCTCCTCAGACTCTGCAAAACGGCAACTGCCGGCTTTTTTTACAAAGACCAGCTCCTCCTGCACGATCACCAGGTCTTCGCACAAGTAGCCCAAGCACACCAGTGAGATCTGGCCGGGACTCGCAATCAGGATCACGTTTTCTTAGGGCCCAATTGGAGGCGTCTCCGGCTTTGCCATGCTTTGCCTGTCTGGCTCTGACGTCGGTATTGGTCACATGGCCCAGCAAAAGTGGTACCTGGTAGCCGTGTGATAGCGCACGATGTAGCACAATGCACAAGGGCGATGAAATCTTGAAGACACACACTGGCCACAAAGGCATAGCTATGCCTCGATGGCCACGAGCTCTGCTACATGGTTCGAATTTTTTTGCTTGATGCGAGAGATTCTTAAGAACCCTGATGGCCCCCTTTGCTTGGACTCCAGACCGCTGCAAGATTGCGAGTTGAGCTTTCGGACCACCGTGTAGACAATTCGGCAAGTGCTTCCTCTGCACACTGCGAAAACATACTGCGCATGCAAGCGCGGCCACCAAAGTCAGAGTCCTTTGTGTTGTGGCAAAGTAAGCTGACCTCCGCTGTTCAGTCTGGGTCCTCGCCATGTCTTTGCGCAGCAAGGGCTTCGTAGTCCGGACAGTCGCTTCGAAAGATGGGTTTCAGAAGGGATCGGTGCTGGACCTGCGTTCAGATTCAGGAGTGGCGTCATCTGATTCATGCGCTCTCCAAAAGCTTGGCTTCGAGTGCTTTTTGGCAGCTGGAGCCTTGATAAGGACATGATTTAAGACCTGAAGTGCGACTGGCTTCTGCCAGAATGTGCGTAAAATCTAGCGATGGGATTAGAGAAGACGTGGTACACGTTCCAAGCTCAGAACCAGCATCCCTCACAAACATGTTTTGGACCAGATCCCGACGACAGTTTCGAATCTCAAGCGTGGGCGCTGCTGACGAGACTCCGGAACCAGGTGACAGCGTCCTCTCCAGACAAGACAACCTACTTTCATCCATTTTCAATGAAGATTTGAGCTAGCTGGAATCAGAAACTGCCGCAAGTGACGGCCCCAACATCATTGAATGCTCCTTTGTCTCGCTGCCGTCTGCCTTTCATCCACAGAAAGTCAATCTCGGAGCCGAGCTCGCAGAGTTCTTCTCTAAAACTTGGCGAGTACGTGCTTTGCATGGCTTTGCACGGCGGACACGGAGAGGTCAGAGTAAACAGTTTGCTTCGTGGGCTTTCTGAAATTTGCGTGCTTGAGCATTGCACGCCGCCACTTTTGAGATTCCGTTGCTGACCTGTCTTGCACATGAGCAGCCAACACCATAAGGTGGGTCAGGGTCGGGTATATGTTTTTTATATATTTTTTCACATATGTATGTATGTATATGCACCAACAGTGCAATCATGTGCATCTGTGTTTGGGATTTGCGCACGAGGCCCGGCCACTGCACCAGGGGAATCTCGATGGCACCTATCTTGGCCAAGACCTCACAAGGGCACCCAGCTTCAATGATCTCACCATCTGCACTTCGCATAGACTCCCACAAGACGTCACAAGACTTCTGGCCTGCGCCGACGCCTTGCCCACATCCGTTTGCGGGCTGATGAGCGCGGAGGTGGTGGCCTCTCAGCGAAGCCACGGGCTTTGGGGGGGGGGGGATGAAAGCCGAAAAGAAAAGGGCGCCTCCTTGACCAAGTTCCGGCTTGCGGCCGGCCTCTCCCCGAGTCCAAGCACGCGACAGACGGAAGCTGTGGGCAGAGTCGAGTTTTTCAGTCCCGAGCAGGTTCGCCCATCTCGCTTTCAGGTCGCGATCTTTCGCGGGATCCTGCGAAGACGCAGCTCGGCTCGGCCCGAGCCCAAGGCCCCAAACCGCGCGGGGCGCCCGATGGGGCGGCGCCTTGGAAGCAAGGGCGTTCTTCAGGAGAAGTCCTGCGCCAGGAAGGCAAGGGGGGGTGGGCTTTGCGGCACAGTTGCGGCAGGACGGTGCTCCTGCAAGCTGCCGAGCAACGACAGGCTTCTCCGTGTTTGCCAGCTCCTGACAAGTGAAGCCCCTCTATGATATGGGGAAGTACATGCTTGCCCCTAACGCACATGCATGTCCTGTGCAAGGGCTGTAAAGTACCTGGACAACAGTTGCCAACAGTTGATCCGATTGACCAGTACATCGACATCATGCAGTGCCCTACACGATGTGGCTGAAAAGCAAACTGTCAAAACTGAGCTCGCCGTGTCTTCCCAGTCGCTACTCTCCCTCTCTCTCGGCTGCGTGCTGGTCGACGCTGGCCTGTTCAGCCTGGATCATGCTTCACTGAGTTCCATCCCGACATGCTCCGAAAAATTGCGGACTGCAGTCTTGGCCTGTCGAATCTGCGCTTCTGCTTGGGCATTCTTGGACGGGTCCTTTGTTGGCGACAGAGACAGAAGACCACGATCTCCACACGCAAGGGTGCGAGCAAGCATCTAAAGTCGCCAGCAGCAGCTCGGTGAGACTCCCCATCTTGCCTCGAAAAAAAGGACGAGCTCACACCGACAGCGCGAAGCTCTGCGAATGGAGTTGAAATGTTGGGCTTCTGAAGGCACGGCGCACGCTGGGCGTCCAGGTGCAGGGCTGGCGCGGCAGCGTTCTAAGTCTCTGCAGCAGCTATGATGCTCTAGAGTCTGGGTTAGGGCTGGAGTTGCTGGGGTGTGGCTGAGGGGAGCTCGGGGTGGGGTCGGGTTGGGTGCGGGATAGGGTTGGGTGCGGGGTTGGGGTGCGGGGTGGGTGTGGGGTGTGGGTGAGTGT
Source organism: Symbiodinium necroappetens (assembly GCA_905231915.1). NCBI lineage: Eukaryota > Dinophyceae > Suessiales > Symbiodiniaceae > Symbiodinium > Symbiodinium necroappetens. Next base: position 10,940 of record CAJNJA010007411.1, read on the forward strand.
GCGGGTTGCCCCGAGGTTCGAGTCAGGTGGTAGGGTGATTTGTACTGCCACGCACCAGTGTGCAGGGACAAGCATGAGCCAAAAACTACCAATGCTGTGAGGTGTGCAACAACATGTCCCCAGCCAAAAAGGTCACAAAGATCACTCAAGGACTCCGGCAGAAGAACCTACGAAGGTCCTGTTTTCCAACGCTTCGTCACGGGCCCGCAGGATCACTCGTTCAGCGAATCCGCGCATCACAGGTCGGACATCACGATCTTTTTCTGGCAGGCAGAGCAGCTCTAAAGCTGCGACGGAACCAGCAACTCTCCCGGCCTTTCCCGAAGGATACAGTTGGACCTCTTCTCCTGTGCAATGCCGTGCTGTCCGGCGGGTCTTTGTTGTTGGCATCCCAGGAGAGAGACCCCGCCTGAGCGCGCCTCGACTCGACGTCGTCGGACGGGAGCTGGCAACAGAAACACAGCGCCAAGAGAATGCGAGACGCCCTGCGAAGCGGGAGCGCGGCTACAGCGCAGCATGGGGGGGCCTTCCTGCTCCGGAGCTGGCCTCGAAAGTGTCACCGAGCGTGGAGCTCGCAAAGCCACAAAAGAAAAAGCAGCGAACTTCAAGGCCCGGACAGGTCCGGCTCGCCTGGACGGCCAAAAGACACTGCGACTTTCGGAAGGCGCGGGGAGTAGCAGGAACCCGTTTGGGGAGTAACGGAAACCGGTCGTAACGGGAATGAGGGCTAGTAGAAACAAGAACCGTTCCGGGACTCGGAAAGCCAAGCAACCGAAACTATGCTGGAACTCCCCGGTCCGCTACTTAAACACCATGAAGCCAAAGGCTGACGCCTATGTTTCGTTTGAGGCATATCAAGGTTGGGGTTGGAACAGATTCACGGTTTGGGATATAGGATGCCAGTGCCAATACATTCTTTGTCCCTGAAGCCACAAGTTGTTCCTTCAAAATGGTTTTGTCGAAGGAATATGGATGCTTTATCTTACAAGAAGGTTGTCGTGCTACTACCATTGGTGGCGGGGCGAGGCTTTTGCACGCCATCGTGGACCGACCAGTGCCAGCTTGGCTTGCTTTCTGGGTTGAGGGTTTAGGCTTGCGGGTTTTAGGACTTTGCTGATGTAGAGGTATTTAAGAGGTTTAGGGGTTCAGGGGTTCAGTGTTCTAGGGGTTTAGGGTTGACGGGTCAAGTTCAAGGGATCAGGCATTTGCCAGTCGAGACCGGCTTTAAACGCTCGAGAACGGCTTTGGGGGTTTGGGGTTTGACTACACGCAGGAGCTTTCGTCATACGATCGTGCACACCAGTCACGAAATTTTCAGTTTCACTCGCAGCAGACACATGCAATGCTATTTCGGAATGTTAATGGCAGCACCGATGCTGTAGCCATCGGAAATTCAGGACAAATTCTGATGTCGACATATGAAGTCAGTTTCTAGCGCTACATGAGATGACGTGTTGAAGCCGTATAAGTGGGGGACTGGAAAGCGGTCCCTGAGTTGGCGAGCCCACAAAAGCAAGTGGATGCCCTGCTCAGCCATACCTTCCACTCATATTGATGTCTCTGAAGGCTGTAGTTCCTTGTTCAGTCCTTGTATGCGTAATATGTACAATTAGCAACACGTCAGTTGCATGACCTGCAATCTGCCTCTGCATGGCTGCCCTGCTGCTAAGAGAGCGGCGGGAACTGACAATTTACAATGGACTGATGACTGGATTGCAAACGGTCTTCCGCTATATGATGCACGACACTGCTCGATCACTGTCGGGTCACTGCCAGACCAGGTTCCCTTGCTCCGGACTGCGTTTACTTAGTAATAAGCAGCGCACGCAACACTTTTTGAACGATCCACCTCGCTGAGGCGTCTGAAACGCACGAGTCCAGCTCTTATCGAGGCTCTGGCTGAGCATTGCTTCAGAGAGGGCAGCCATCAATGGCTATCAATCGGTTCTGCCCCGAAGCACTCGCTGACTCGGGGGTTCCTAGTGAGCACCTTCTGAGTAGAACATACCTCAGCCGCGCAAGGCCATACAGCGCGGAGGAGAAGAGTTGAACGTTAATCAACTCAAAATAATTGCACTCTGAATTAATGCCGGCCCCTCACGTCAGGCCGGCTGCACTGCTTCAAGGCGGCTTGTCCCTCTTGCGAATCTTTGGACTTGAAGCTTCTTGCGCCTGGCCGCTGGAGCTGGCAGCAGCCTCCTGGTCATCGGTCTCGTCGTGCGAGTTCAACCACTGCCTGGTCGCTGGGAACCTGATCCACCACCAAACAGGCTGGAACCGCCCTTGTTGCAGCATAGATGGTACCCCCGGCCATCTGCATGACATGACCATCGATGCGCGTCACCTTGCCGTCACTGCCTCGGAGCGTCGTTTTGTCCTTGCCTCGCGCGTCCTTCAGCCGAGTCTCCAAGAAAAGGTAAACAGGCCCGAAACGGTTGCTGAAGTTCCACCCCTGCTTCACGACCCTTCTCGGCTCCACCTGACAAGCCACCCTAAACCCTAAACCCTAAAACCCTAAACCCTAAAACCCTAAACCCTAAACCCTAAACCTTTTCCCTACAACCCTAAAACCCTAAACCCTAAAACCCTTCTGTTTCTTTTGATAAAGTCAAAAATGCAAAGCACTGTCTTTCTGTTGGATTCTAGTCTCTTTGTCTGGCTCCTGGATTCATGCGCAGCCTGTGCTTGTGTGTCTCTCAGTCGGTGAGGAGGTTCTCTTGGAAGTCCCAGCACATTGGCTTATAACATTACATAAACATAACACACCCAACCGACGCCTTGCAGCCCTCGACTGTCTCCTTCTTGCCGTCTGCACCCAGGTTCATTTGACTATGGGGCTGTCGGGAGGGTAACTGCAACCCAATCCAATTCACATCCCCTGTCCCTCTCAAAGAACGACCAAATCAAAAGAACAGACTCCCTGCAGGCCAACCCTGCAAGGTTTCCATAAATCCTGTTTCCGAGTGTCTGACCGATCGCCAGGCATCTCTCTAGCTTGCACAGGCAGAAGGTGGCCTCACAGATCATTGGGTGATTCTGAATTAGGGTTTAGGGTTTAGGGGGTTGGGCGGGAGGTTTTGGCAATTCTTTCAATGTGCTTGGGCATGGCTGGCCAGCCTGTAAATCCTTAGGGTTTAGGGTTTTGGATCAAGTGGTTTAGGGTTTTAGCTCTGTGCTATCGCAGCACAAATCAACTCTCACATGCTATCGCAGCACTGTCCTTAGGGTTTAGGGTTTAGGCTTTTGGATTTAGGGGTTTAGGGTTTAGGTCTGTGCTATCGCAGCACAAATCAACTTTCACATGCTATCGCAGCACTGTCCTTAGGGCTTAGGGTTTGGGATTTTAGGGTTAAAAAAGTCCTTCCAAACATGAATGCTGCGGCTGAGGTCTCCTCATTTAGGGGTTTAGGGTTTAGGGTTTAAGCCTAAGCCCTGACAAACCTTAAACCCTAGCAAACCCTAAACCCTAACAAAACCCTAAGCCCTAACAAACCCTAAAGAATCCGAAACCAACACCCCGACACTTCAAGACTACTCCCTGTACTAAAAACCTCTCAATTTCAACACTTTTTGCTCAATCCTACACTCACCTCCACAACCCACCCTAGAACCTTCAACCCTTCATACCCTAACGAACCTTAAACCCTGAGAAACCCTAAACCCTGAACCTTTAACCCTAAACCCTGCACCCTAAAAACCCGAAACCCTAAATGGGTAAAGCGCAGTGCAAGGACGGGGAGGGGTCTAGCCTCGTCGGAAGGTTCTAGTGCGGCTATGCTCATTTGCAAACTCGGCCACTTCTGCAAAGGTGGGAAAGAGCCACGACATAGCCCAAAGCTGCATTTCCGGCTGCTGCACTCGATGCTCCAGCTCGGCTTCCTCCGTGCGTGCTCGCAGCTGCTCTGCGCAAAGCTCTTGAAGGCTTCCTTCAGATGTTTCCAAACCTGTCCGCAAGTTTTCCACCGAAAACTTGAAAAGAGCATCGTGAAATCTGGGCAGAGCACCGGTCCTGCTGGCAACACCGAAACGATACCGCTTCAGACTTCTCATCTATCCACCAGGAAGACAAACACCTAGACCTAGCATTTATCGAAAGTTCGAAGTCTGAATTTGAATCATTCCATGGGACTGGTGAACTCGAACGGCACCGGCGTGATTGGTACTTTCGGGAGATCGGAACATGGGATGGACCCCCGTAAGATGGGACCCCAAATGGTTTGCACTCGGGGTTCGGGCAAGGAAACGGCGTGTAGGATTCAGAGTATAGGGCTGTACTATGCTGTAATGATACTAAACCGGACGGTCACCCCCAATTTAGGGTTTTAGGCTTTAGGGTTTAGGGTTTAGGGTTCCCTCAACCCTAAAACCCTAAACCCTAAAACCCTAAACCCTAACACCCTAAACCCTACAATCCTGAACCCTAAAACCCTAAACCCTAAAAACCCTTCTAGTTCCTTGCTAAAATCCAAAATGCAAAAACACTGTGTTTCTCTTGAATTCCAGTCTCTTTAAACCCTAACCAACCCTGAACCCTAACAAACCCTAAGAACACCCTAAACCCTAACAAACCCTAAAACCTAACAAACCCTAAACCCTGACAAAACTTCAACCCCAACAAACCCTCGACCCTAACAACCCCTAAACCCTAACAAACCTTAAACGCTAACAAACCCTGAACCCTAACAAACCCTAAACCCTAAACCCTAACAAACCTTAAACCCTAAACCCTGCACCAGGGCCCGCACAAACTTCACGATCCTTCTCGGCTCCACCTGACAAGGCGCCCTAAACCCTAAAACCCTAAACCCTAAAACCCTAAACCCTAAACCCTCAACCCTCAACCCTAATTCCTGCGAGGCTGGCACACGACTCGCAGCAAAACGGAAGCTGAGCCCATCACGACATTGGCACGAGAGGCTCGCCGAGAGGTGCTAGCCGAACTCGCCGCCAACTCCTCGCACAGTGCACGGGTAACGTCCCGAGTCGAGCTGTGCTTCATTCAGACCAGTAGCCCAAAGCCCAGTGACTACTCGACGCTCGGGATGTCAGGTCATGGTGGCTGTTCTGAATTTCTGATGAATACTGTGACTCCGAACACATGTGTCTGTGCGTGCGCATGTGTGTGTGTGTGTGCGTGCACTTCTCTAGCACATGAGATAAGGGGTTCACAACCCTTTCGTTTGCTCAAGCTTGCCTGTGCATGTCTGCCAGAGTGAAG
>CAJNJA010007412.1:269-15834 GCA_905231915.1 Symbiodinium necroappetens
TTTTGCGGTGTTCAAGGCGAAGGGTTCAGCGTCTGTCCCCTGAGCCCTGAACTAAACCCCAAACCGGTTTATTTACGTACACGGAGGGAGCCACCATCTTTATTATTGAAGCCGTCTTTGCAGGCCCCTGATTCCTAGTTTTAGGGCTTGACCTTGCCGAACCTGCCATACTTTCTACACTGAGGCTTATATAAGAACCCTGCCAACAGGTAGGTTCCAGCAGATCTCGAAGCCGAATGCCCGCGACTACGGTAGACCTTGGCCGGTGAACCCTAGACTCGATATGCTGAGCCCTAAGCCCTAAACACCAAAACCCTAGTTACTAGTTCTAGGCTTAAGTTGCTTCTCTTTATCGAGGCCCCAACACACAGGCTCATCCTGGTCATGACTTCTCGCACGTAGTCGGAACACCCTAAACCCTACCCTAGACTCTAAACCCTGAGCCCTAAGCCCTAAACCGGACCCCTGGTTTTGAGACTGTCGCCCAGGCGAGAGATACTTGCTCCATGGCACGAAGCCAGAGGTGCTGCTTGCCAGGGTTCAGGGCTTCGTGGAAAGCAACCGGGGGTGCTTCTCTAAACCATAAACCCTACACACCATTTAGGGTTTAGGGCTTCAAAGGATCGAAGCCACAGGTGCTTCTGGACATTCTCCATCAGGGCTTCAATGACAAGCTCGCAAGTTTGAGAGGAATGCCCCTGGGCCGCAAGTAGAATCCCGAAAAACCCGAACCCAAGTTAGCGCTGGAAATCCCTGAAAGCCTAGCTGCAAAGACAGAAGCCCCTCCAGCCCTTTGTCTAACTTTTCCGCAGCCAGTCGCAGACGATTCGATTCAATCTCGACGGCCCCGCACCGTTGACTCAAGACGCCCCGAGATATGTATTTTGCCAGGTTTGGTGCCGGAGCCTACTTTGCCGAAGACCCGGACACTTTGCCTGATCACAACTGGGTAGTTTTGTAAGTTAGGGTCCCCTTTTAGGGTCCTGTTTCTAAGGGTGCCGTACTATATTGGGGACCTAAAGAACTACCCAAGTAGTTGGCATCCGCAAGCAGGAGCCCTCAGGCCGGTTCTTAGGGTTTAGGGTGTATACTTGGAGGTTCAGGGGTTGTGTGTATCAGTGGGGGTTATAAGTAGGGGAAAACTATACTTATAAGCCATATTAGGGCACTTATAACCCCACTTACAACTACCCATGCACCTCCAAGAAGGGCACAGCAGGGCTGGTCAGTTGCGGATGGCTGATTACGAAAAAACAGAGGGGGTCTTAAAGTGGCGCAAAGTTACTTCGCATCCAGACCCCTTCACACAGCCCAGGAGAAGATCGACCAATACACTCGGGAGGATCCGGGTCACGAGGCACCTGGGCTGGAGCGCTTGCACTCGCGGCTCTACCGTGCGGGTGGCCATCAGCATCCAGGACCACCGAGCGGGGTTTCGACGAGCAGTGGTTTATATAGGGGGAGGAGGGTCTAGGGGTTCAGGGTTTAGGGGTTTGGGGTGAAGGGTTTAGGGTGGGGGCCGGCTTGCTTCACGCTTGAACTATGACAAACCCACTGCCTGGCCCCATCTGCCCCACCTTCCCTCTCCCCACCCCGCCGTCTAGATTGCTTGCATAATGTTCTCATGCACCTGGACGGCCTGATCCTTCTCTTCCTTCCCATTGCTCGGACCTGACGCCTCGGAAACGGTTTCAGACACTAGGGGACTCTAATACAGGACCCCGAAGTCCTAAGCCATAAACCTCTTGTTATCAAGAACTCTAAGTAAGGTAACAGCTCCCCAACCCTGAACCCTCCAGTGCCCCTGCAGAACCCGTCCCTTCACGGCACCTCGACACAGGCCCCTCTACCAAAGCCCGTACACGCTCCTAGAAAGCCCTGTAGATCCCTTAGACTCTTATACATGGAACTCCGTTCCAATCATCAAGATCCTTGTGCTACTCTACAGGGGCCGTAATAATTAGAATAGGGGTTTGGGTATCCTTGATAGTAGAATAATAATGAGGAGCCCTAAGGAATACTATTACCAACTTTACGCTTCTAGAGCTTCGGCCCGGAGGAGATCACATCTTCTACTGCTTCGTGGTTCGGGTAACTTGTGGCGCATGCTTCCTGAGCCGCGGCTTCAAGGACAAGCTCCTGGGCTCTTCTTAAAGCACTTGAGCTTTTGGTTGTTTAGTTGCAATGGCATGGGGATGAATAGTAGATTTCATGCTTTCTGCAACCTTACAAAATACTCGTAAGTCCCTTACATAAACCCCCGAAAACCCCAAGCTCCCAAAGAAACCTAGGTCAAAATCTACAGAACCCCTGAAATCCCTATTAACCAACCCTGAACCCTAAACCCTAAACCCTAAGCCCCCTTCCGGTAAGTTCCTGCAGAAGAGCCCAGGCTCCGCGACCACGACAGCGACTTCCAAGTCTTCGTCAACGAAGATCGCCGGGTGACCCGGCAGAGTTCGAAACCCAAAAGCCTGTTGGTAAAGTTTAGGGTTTAGGGTTTAGGGTTGAGGGTTTAGGGTTTTTCAAGCGGTGATGCGTAAGGGTTTGATAAGGTTGTGGGTGCTTTGCAGGGCTAGTAGGATCCTTACAGCGCTGTCCAGAGGTTTGGGGGTTGCTGAGGGGTTCCTGACTAAGGTCCCTGATAGGGCTTAATAGGGATCCATGGCAAATAAATATGGTTGCCATACTAGCTCATAGCTTACAATGGATCTATAGAAAATAGCACGGTTACCTTTTATAAAGCAGCTCATATTAAATCCCTTAACAAGGACCCAGAATCGGGTTCCGTTGTGTTTGGGAGCAGCCTCGATCCAAAACGCAGGAGCTTTCGGCTGTGCCCGGATCAGACCCTCGAATTCCCTACCACACCTTGCTGGTGCAAACGGGGAAGGAGGCCAAGCACAGAATCGCATCCTGGCCCGGCAAGGGTTTGGGGTTTCGGATTGTCCTGCTACGGTTGCTGCTATCTCTGCATGCTGCTACTCTTGTCACTACTGCGGCGACAACGATGACGGCGTTGCGGCTTCAAATTTAGCTGCCGCTGCGACTGCGACTGCTAGCATTGCCGCTACCACTGCTATCACCAGCAGCTTTGTCAGCGCTGTCATTTAACTATCCTCAAGGAGTCACTGTCGTCCGAGCGCCTCTTTCCCCCCATAGTTTCATTGACGCTGTGACGTTTCGTCCAAGGAGCGCTTTCGAGAAGTCATCTCCTTCAGTGCCAACCGCGCATATCCAGAGTACCTGCTGGCATACCAAAGGGTATAGCCCTGGCATCTCTGATTTTCCTTCTTCGCTGTCACTTTTTCCGTTTTCTCGACATCACATTATAGTACAGATCACTGCTACGAAGTGGGGCCACGACACAGAACTCATGCCCAAGTGCTTCCGACACCCAGTCGCACTTGTTGCCCTACTTTGCTCTGCGTCGTGCCCCTCCGAAGTAGCGCCGCAGGGCCGACTGTGGCCGCCAAGCGCGTCCGCTACGGGCCTTTCTCGGGCCTTCAAGTTTCACCGGAATGGGCGGAATGGGCCCGTGCTCCGAAGGAGCATTGCACCCGTCGTGTCCCTAAAGAGGGTTTAGGGTTGATAGGGTTTGAGGTTTAGGGTTTCGTGTTTAGGGTTCAAGGCTTATAGGGTTTTGTAAGCTTTAGGGCGTCGTACCCCTGAAAGAGTAAAGCAGACGATGTGACCTGGCTCGGGCCTGACGAAAGGCCTGGAGAAGCTGAGGCAGGTCGGTACCGGAGGTACGCTTCTGCAGCACTGGTCGCGAACAAAAGGCCAACCTCAAAGCCCTAGAGGGAAAACCTTCAAGATCCCAAAATGCAAATCCTGCTATAATATACAAGGGGTGTAGCAGCTCCCGTGCTGAAGAACCTCAAACCCCAAACATCCCGATAACTCTGACCCCAAATGCCCACCCAGCCCCTGCGTCGCGGTGTGGGCCTTCTTCCGCGCTGCCTCCCACCAGGCTGCCGCTGCTCGCCGCTGCTGCGGTTTAGGGGCAAGATTCCCGAGCTCGGCGCGAAAAAGGCCCGAAGTCTACGGTTTCGCGCTTGGGTGCCGGCGTCAGCTCCGTTCCCAGGGAATCCAGGGGGAGCATGATGAAAGCCTAAACCCCAAAACCCTAAGCCCCTAAACCCGATTAAGAACCCCAAGCCCAAGCCCTAAATCTATGAAAGCCCAAAGCCACTGAGAAAAGCCCTTAAGCCTTATAAACGCCCAAAGCCCTAAACCCTAAACTCTTAAACTCCTACGCCCCTATAAACCCTAAAACCTAAATTACTAAACCCTTCACCCTAAAGCCTAAAAGCCTTAAAGCCCTGAAGTCCTAAACCCTCCTCGAAGCTCAGCGTCTCGGAGCAACGCCTCGCGGGGCACTTGAGATCCAGCCTTTCGGGAAGCCCTAAGCCCTAAACCCTTTATTAGGCTTTAGGGTTTACAATAGGGTTTAGGGTTTACAGTAGGGTTCAGGGTTTAGGGTTTAGGGTTTAGGGTCCTAAACCCCGAAACAAGTACCCTTTAAGCCCTAAACCCTGTGCCTTGTTGTTGTTGGAGGCCCCCTGCCAAAGGCCCGAAACCCTAAACCCCCCAACAAACCCTACACCCCTGAGCTCTAAACCCTAACTCCTAAACCCTAGACCCTACTGTAAACCCTAAACCCTAGACCCCTAAACCCTAAACCGTGGTTGCATGGCTTCGCCGCAGCTCTGGGCTACCACTCTCTAATCGTGCAGTAGTCTGACAACTCTTTGCTGTACCTGCGCAATGCGTGCCCCGGGCTGAGGCTGTCTTTCCGGGACATTGATCCGTCGCAGCAACTTCTGAAGCCCTGAAGTAGGTCTGCAGTGCCAGTGGGTGCAGGGTTTCAGGGATTTCTCTCGCCTTCTTTTGAACCTGGCCTCCTGGGGCTTTGTTTTTTTTGCTTCTGCGCTCTTGAAAAGCATGGTTGGAGTGGGCAGGCCTCGGGTTCAAGATGTCTTAGCTGCTGTTGAGCAGATTGGGAGGAGGAACTGCCACTGCAAGCCCATGGCGAAGCTAACAAGCATCTCGAACATCGCGAACCCCCCGCCTTGTACGCCTCGCCCCTCAAACGCAACAAACGTTGGCAAGGACCGTTCCTTAGGCTCCATTTTTTCGTAGAATCGGCCCCAAACCAAACCCCATTAACGTTAGTTTGGCTCCTCTTGGACCCTAAAAACTCCTAGATTTTGGGTACTGCCCCCCCATACAGTAGCAGTCTACAAAAGGGCTACTATCATGGGCCTTCTATATCCATAAACATGAATACGTTACTCAACTGTTACTGAGTGGGGGCACATATCCAACCTAACCCCCAAACCAAGAGCCCTAAACCCCCCAAAGCCCAAAACCCTAAACTTCTAGGTGGCTGGGCTGGTTCTGCTGGCTGCACTGGCCTTTGCGGATGCCAGCAGGGCCGGGTCCCCGGAAATGCGATGCTCAACAGACCGGGGGGGGAGAGCTGGAGTCGTTCTGACACTCTTTGCTTCCGCGACGTGATCCAGCTACTTGGAGGTTCATGGGTAGTGACAAGTGGATGCTTTCGGCATGTCTCTCTCTGGGGCGGACAGGACGCTAAGATCTGGCCGAACGAACTACCTTCCTCGAACCGCTCTAGCAGACCTTACCAAGGTGTCTCCGCCCGGGTACTTGGCGACGCACTGAGCAAGCGCCTCACCTTGTAAGCTGAAGCGGGAAAAGGGCTCAGAGCCTGACCAGGCCGGGCGAAAGGATCGAATCGCCGAGATCGAAAAGTCGCTGTCTTCCACGGCGGAGCAGCTCGCGAGAGCGAGAAATCTCTTCCAGAGCTTGCGGGAGGCGCTGAATTGCCCTCCTATACGAGTCTGCCTAAGTGAGGGTGCAAGGCCGAGATTCCTAGGATCCATGAAGCATGTGAACTTGGAAGCTGCTCCAAATCCCTCGTTCTGGTCTTGGCGGCTCCCTGAATTGAAGCGACAGTTGTTTTTGCCGCGGACGTTTTCAGGGACACCCGTTCTGATGCGCGTTCTGATGCGCTTTGTTTTCATCGTAAAAAAGTCAGAGGCCTGGAACCGAAAGCATCATGAGCAGGATGAGGAAGCGGAGGCGGCTACGACCACTACAAGGGGGCAGCCTCCAGCGATTTCCTTGAAGGAGGCTGCCGAGCAAGGCGACGTGGCGGCCCTCGCAGCGCACCGTCAGGCCCAGCTGTAATTTAAGGTTGCTCTCAGAGTAGAGAAGTGGTGATGTCTTCCGGAAGGGCTGCGAGCGTGCCGAGGCCGGGTCTGACTTGAATGCCGAAGTGGACTCTGAGGGCGGATGGACAGCGGCGCACTTGGCCGCCTTGCGCGGGCAGACGGCGGCGCTGAAGTTCCTCCACGAGGCCCCTCTCTTTGGAGCTTTCCGGCGCTTTTTTGGCGCCTCCGTAGACTTTCTCTTCCCTGTGAGGCAGGCGCCAACTTGAGTGCGACCGATAAGTGGGGCAGCACGCCGGTCCTGATGGCACTCGAGGACGGGACAGCGGAAATGTTGGAGGCACTGGTCGAGGCCAGGGCTGCGGATTCCTAGAATCATCCTAAAAGCTCGGCTCGAAGGGGAGTCGAGGATTGTCTGGGAGAGTCCCCTTATTTCGCCGAGAATGTCTGAGTCTGAGAGTTTCTGAGAGGCCGGGGTCGACCTCAATGTAACCGACAACGGCGGAAACACCCCGGCCATTCTGGTCGCTGACGGGCTTGACGATATGGCGGAGAAGCTGCTCATCCTGCTCAAGGCCTCCGGAAAGTGTTCGCTTCTCGACCTCTCATCTCCCGCACCGTTCCTTCTCTGCCGCGTGGAAGATGGTTGGGAGTGGGTTGTTGGCGGTACTATACCGTTAGTACTCTGAAAGTACAAAGACGAGGGTTCTGGCGATTCCTTCGCGGCTGCGAGGCGGGAGCGGACCTGGAGAAGGCTAACCGACGTGGACGAACCCCGGCCCATGTGCTCGCCGAACGCGGCGAAGTTGACGCGCTGCGCGTCCTCATCCAGGCCCAGAGGGTTTAGGGTCTAGAACGGCTTCGGGCTCAGGTGCCCCCGAGCCTAGCGCCGTGCTCAGGCCGGCGTGAACCTCAACGCCAAGACCCCGGACGGGTATACAGCGGCCGACATAGCCGCCCTCAACCACCATGAAGAGGCTTTGAAGCTTCTCCTCAAGGTCAGGGAGGGAAAACCCCAAAGCCTAAAACCCAAACCCTATAAACCCTATACGGGGGCAGAAATTCCATGACCACCCGCTCCCTGCGTACCAGGCCGGGGCGGGCCACCGTTGCGGCTCGGTGGATGTAGAAAACCGATATTACTGCGATAAGTACGATGATTGCTATTTTACGTGTTCGTATTACGGTGTTGTTAGCGCCATGGCAATTGCCATCATACCTATTACTACCTATTCACTGTTGGTATGATTGCTAATTGCTATTTTATCGATCATTATTGTTATATATATATACATATATATATATATGTATCTTTTTTTAACTATTGTTGTCATTGTTATTAACATTAATATTGCTATCATTATTACCAAAAATTATCATTCTTCTTCTTTTGCCTATTGTTGTTATTATTGTCCTTATTATTATTGTTACTACTATTGCTATCACCATTGTTATTTTTGCACTACAATATAGCTAGTGTTATGGCCATGGCCTATATGGAACTGCACGCAGGGTTAGGCATAAGCGGGGGTTCCCCCGAGAGCGCTGCAATGCCAGGAATCCCCGAGCCAAAGCCCCTCTGCTTGAAGACTCGGAAGGTTTAGGGTTTAAGGGTTTTGGGTTTAGGGGTTTCTAGGGTTAGGGGTTTAGTAGGGTTTGGGGGTTTAGGGTTAGGGGTTTAGCGGTTTAGGGTTTGGGGTTTTTAGCGGTTTAGGGTTTGGGGTTTAGGGGTTTAGGGGTTTAGGGGGTTCAGGGTTTAGGATGCACAAGATCACAGCGTGTAGATTGGCTCTCTGTAAGGGCAATTTGGGTGCGGAGGTACTTAGACTTATTAGAGACTCCACAGTCCTTAGCGAGTCGTCCCTTAGCTTCAATTCTTGCTGTGCCGCTCTATGCAGAATCCCAAAACGCTGTCCCCTTTTACAAGTTATGGTTTTTGTTCATTCGTTTGAATATGGTCTACTGTAAAGGAAGCTATTTCATGATTTCCCCACCCGTCCGAAACTCGGAGCCCCCAAACCTTCGACCCTCAGAGCCCTTTCCAAACAAAGTCGTTTAACCAAACCCGTGCAGCCTCGCCTGAACATACGTAGAGCTTGCAGCCATAGCAACCCCGAAACACCGTTATAAACCCGTATATCCAGTCAGGATCGGAGGAGGCAGATCCAGAGCTCTCCCGGCTGGGTTCCTCAGCTACCTGTCTTCTCTTGCTTTGGAGCTGTCTGTCTGTCTGTCTGTTTGTCTGTCTGGCTGTCTGTATGCATCTATGTATGTATGTGCGTGTGTGTGTGTGCATATATCTATGTATATGTATATATATATATATTTATGTATATATATATATATATGTATGTATGTATGTATGTATGTATGAATGTATGTAGGTAGGCAGGCAGGTAGGTCGGTCGGTCGGTCGGTGGGTGGGTGGGTGGGTGGGTGGGTGGGTGTATGTATGCTTGCAGGATGACTTTGCAGGTGTTTCGGGGCATTTGGCCATTGTTTCGGTTTCCGGAGGTTTGGGTGCCAAGGCTTTGCAGATGGATGAAGGACCTCTGGCAGAGTCGCGTTCGGGTCGGAGGCGGGGCCTTGCGGGCTTTCATGCGGTTTGGTGTTCAGGGTTTGCGCAGGCCGGCCCGGGTTTAGGGCTCAGGAGTTTTATCCTCAACCCTAAACCCTATAGACACCAAGCCCTACACTCCTAAACCCTAGAGACACTAAGCCCTACACTCCTAAAGCCTTACCTGTAGAGCTCTGGGAGCCGTTCAGCTTCGAGCTTCGAAGCTTTGCCCGATGGCTCTCGACTTCAACATGCCAGGAGTCCCCCAGCCCCGTCCCTCGTGGGTTTAGGGCTTCGGGGTTTAGGGTTCTGGGTTTAGGGCTTTGGGGTTTGGGGTTTAGGGCTTAGGGGTTTGGGGTTTGGGGTTTAGGGCTTAGGGGTTTAGGGTTTAGGGTTTAGGGCTTAGGAGTTTAGAGCTTAGGGGTTTAGGGCTTAGGGGTTTAGGGCTTAGGGGGTTAGGGTATTGGGTTTAGGGCTCAGGGTCGACCATCTCGAAGCCCCCAGTTGAGGTGCACAAGATCACTGCGTGTAGACTGGCTCCAGAGGCTACTCCTAAACTTTTGAGCCTCTACCACGCCAAAAGCCCTAAACCTGAAGCAAGCCTAAACCCCCTGAACCCCGGAAGCCCCTTACAGCCCTACACACTAAACCCCTAAACCCCTAAGCCCTTAAGTCCGAAACTCTCGTCCCTAAACCTGCAAACCGTTGCAACGAGGTTGACTCGCTCATGTGCGCCGACCTTCCTTCCGTGGAGACGAGGCTGCCGGTTTTCAAGGCGTAGTCAGCAATCAGTTGCGATTGAGTTGAAGTTCCCCCAGCAGTGCCCAGACCCAGGCTCTTAGCTACTGCGCAGTCGTAGGTCATCGAAGGGAGTCAGTATTCGGAATAAGATGGATTACTGGGCTAGGCACCGGTCTACGTCCCCACAAGCCCCTAAAGGCCGAGGGGGCTGAAGCTATGGCTATCAAGTCGTCGGTGCCCGGATGGAACACCACAAGGTGTTTGGGAGCAGGCCTACACCCTAACTGCTAAACCCCTAAACCACTAAAACCCCTAAAACTCCTATAAACCCCTATAAACCCCTATAAACCCCTATAAACCCCTAAACCCTGAACCCCCCTTTAGGGTCTAGGGCCCCTGGGGCTTTGGGTTTCTTTCTTCACGGCTTTGGGACAAGAGGAAGACGCAACTCTCCTGGTCGGGCTCTCGGCTCCCGGCCGATTGGCTCTGCATTCTAAACCCCTAAACCCTGAACCCTAAACCCTAAACCCTAAAACCCTAAACCCTAAACCCTACACCCCTAAACCCTAAACCCTAAACCCGACGCACTTGTCAGTTCGGCCCTTCCGCCCTCCCTCCAACCAGGCTGGCATCGGCTGCTGTAAGCGCCGCGACCGTAGGGCCGTAGGATGTTCGATGCTTGCTTGAACAGAAATCGGAGTCCTGCAGGGATTTAGGATTTCATGGTTTTCGGTTTTCAAGGGTTTTTTTGGGGGGTGTTTAAGGTTTTTTCGGGCGCTGTTCTGATGGCACAACTTAAGACTTCTGTCCTTCACCCATCTCGGTCGTGTGCCTGCCCAAAGAAGCCTCAGGCAGGGGGAAGAGCAAAAGCCGTTGACGACGATTATTGTTGTTACGAGTATTGACCTTGTTTATGATTATTGCTTTCACTTACTAGCAGTTTCATCTGCACTCTCCAAGCAGCATGTGAACCTCGAAGCATTCGGTGCCACGGCAAAGCAGGCAGTGTAGCCGGCTTGTCCAGTGTGGTTGACCACGCACCCTCAAATTCATCAAAACCTCCTTCCACTACTTGGAGGTTCATGGGTAGTTATAAATGGGGATATAAGTAGGGTAACTATACTTATAAGCCATATTAGGGGACTTATAATCCCACTTATAACTACCCATGAACCTCCAAGTAGTCCCACTTACCCCATAGACCTTCAAACCTTCGTAAAACTTCATCGTCTTCAGAGACCGGAAGCCCAGTATTTCGACATTCCATTTTTCAAACCCTAACCGCAAGCCACTAAACCCGAAACCTCTAAACCCTAACCCCTAAACCCTAAACAACTAAAGCCCCCAAACCACCTAAACCCCTAAACCCTTAAAGCCCCTAAACCCCCAAAAGCCCTAAACCCCCAAAACCCGTTCACCAAGAAGCCTTCGAAAGCCATGGGGCCTACAACCCTAAACAAAACCCTAACCTAAACCACCAAAAAACCCTAAAGCCCCTAAAAACCCAAAACCCCTAAACCCCTAAACCCCTTCACCAAAAAAGCCCTTCGAAAGCCATGGGCCTAAACTAAACCCTTAACCCTAAACCCCCAAAAGCCCCAAAACCCCCAAAACCCCCAAAGCCCCCAAAGCCCCCAAAGCCCCCAAAGCCCATTTGGGACAAAGCCTTCGAAAGCCATGGGGCCTTCCTCCTGGCAGCTCGCCTTGGCTGCCGCGCGCGGGAGGGCGAGCGCCCGGCGCCGCTCGGCTTTCGGCAGAAAGGGAATCTAGGGGTCTAGTGCGTTTGGGGTTTCAGGGTTTAGGGTTTAGGGTGTAGGGTTCAAGGTTATAGCTTTAGGGTTTCGGGCTTCAGGGCTTTAGGGTTTCAGGGTTTGGGATCTAGGAATCTAGTAGGTTATAGCTTTAGGGTTTAGGGTTTAGGGCTTTAGGGTGTCAGGGTTTGGGGTTTGAGGGTTTAGGGTGTCAGGGTTTAGAGAATCGAGGAGATTTGGAGTTGAGCACTGCAGTTTTGGGACGTTGATTCTGCATGGCAGCTTAGGGTGCTGAGCCGTCCAAACCCTAAACACCCCGAAACCCCTGAACCCCTAAACACCCGAAACCCCTAAACCCTATAAATCCCTATGGCGACCTGGCCCTATGATCTCCCTTCCCTGCCACGGATCACTCAAAGACTCCTGTGACCTCGAATCCCTGAAAGCACCCCTGAGGTGGAGGGTTTAGGGTTGAACCCCTAACACCAAGACAGTGAGAGACGAGTAAAGAAACTCGTGAGACCAAGACTAGGACCTAAAATCCGAAAGCCCTAAACCCTAAGCCCGTGTAGGCTTTAGGGCTTCGTGGTTTAGGGTATAAGCCCTAAACCCCGAACCCGAAGCCCTTTTCAAATTTTCTTTGGGGTTTGCTTCCGGGTGGTCCTTCGGGTCCTCTTGCCAGGGTTTTCTGAGAACAGAAAACCGACCACACACCCCAGCACCCCGGAATATATATGGGTAGTTCTTTAAACTAGGATTCCTTCTAGGGTCCTTTTATAAGGGTGCCGTACTACTTAGGAGACCCAAAAAGAGACCCTAGTTTTGAGAACTACCCATATATATATATATATAAACACATACATACATATACCAAAATCACAGCATCGAGCTCAGGGGATGGAGTGCCCTGCAATTTCAGGTTTACTCCTTAAGGCCTTCCTAAACCCTAACCCTAAACCCTTAGCCCCAAACCCCTTAAACCCCAAACCCCTTAAACCCCCCTAAACCCCTAAACCCCCCTAAACCCCAAAAAACCCTAAACCCCCAAACCCCTCTCCACCCTAAACCCCAAACGCCCAAAACCCCCCAAAAACCCAAAAACCCCTAAACCCTATAACCCTATAACCTAAACCCCCCAAAACCCCCTAAAACCACCCAAAAAAACCCCTAAACTCTGAGGCTTCTGGAAGGTGGCCCGCAAGGGCTTCCCGATCCTCCAAAGGCTCCCCGAGCAGACGCCCGCCGAGCGCAGCTCCTACTCCTCGGACTTCCTGCCGCGCGTCCCAACAAGGGGGGGGGGGGGCTAATTTTTTCTAGGAGGTTTGAAGACAGTTTTGGGGTTATAGGGTTATTATAGGGTTATAGGGGTTTAGGGGTTATAGGGTTTAGGGTTAAGGGGGTTTAGGGGTTTAGGGGTTTAGGGGTTTTTGGGGTTTAGGGTTATAGGGTGAAGGGGTTTAGGGTTTAGGGTTTATATATACTACTATTGTGGAGTGAGGTCCCTAACATCATCATGAGGATGGTCTTTTGGGTTCCAGCTCCATACATGGAACCCCCTAAATTTCGGGGCCAGCAAGGCAGCCATTCTAAGAAGCTTACGAAATAAGAGTCGTTGCATATAGTACACCTCCTTCCCCAGAGCCTACTCAGAGGAGCCTTAGCTCTTGGGATTTGGTGCTGGGGGTGGGGCGTAGAGCCCAAGATCCCTCTGAGTGAAGGAGTACACCTTAAGTCACAGTGGCCGTGAGATTGTGATCGAGAGTCCCTAAACCCTAAACTCCTAAGCCCTAAACCCCGTTGTTGGGGAAGGGCTTTTGAACTCTTGAGGTTTAGAGCTGAGGATACTACAAAGGGCTTGACCAGGTTCTCGTCGGGAATCACCGAGGGTTCAGGGTTGAGGATTTGAGAGTTTAGGGTTTAGGGTGTGTCTTGCGAGCTGGTTGAGAGTTGACATCTTCGGTTTCGTGGCTTCCCGCGCTTTTTTTCTGTGGGAGGCCCCGTGTAAATCCTACACACCCTTGAGCACCAACCCAAGCCTTGAATAGAACCCTGTAAACTCAGAATCCCGAACCCAAGGCCACAACACACCTCAAAGCTGCGAGCCTGTCAGCCGTAGGAGCACCGATCGTTTCTCAGGAAACGTGTTGGGAGCTCCGAAGCCAACTGTCTCAAGAGCCCCTTATTGCTGGCTTTCAATCATACCAAAACCTCTTACGCAACCCTAAACCCTCAAACCCTCATAACCCCAAGTCCTAACGGCCCGAAAGCCTAAACCTTACGGCCCTAACATCTTCAGTCATATGGGCTCTCACCACCGCCCATCAGGTACACGCTTACCACCGACCGCCCTCGGATGGAGGCCTTCCGCGATGCCATCGCGCAGTTCAGAGCTGGGCGCGTCCTGGACTCCTGCCCTGCCTGGGGGTGTTCCTCGATCGATTCCGATGTACCCATCACGTGTCCTTAGCTTCTTCTTCTGAGCCATATATGACAAATGATGACTCTCTAAGGAAGGGTCTGGCGTTCATCCAGATTTGTGGGGCTGGAGTCTTGGGGTTGTGTTGGGTCTGCCAGCCTGGCTTGGGTGAGAGTTGGGGCGCCGGGTTCAGAGAGAGAGAGAGAGAGAGAGAGAGAGAGCGAGAGCGAGCTCGAAAGCGACAGCGAGAGCGACAGCGAGAGAGAAAGACAGCGGAACAGCACAGGCGGAGGCCACACGAGGTAAATCACGAGGAAACGTCACCGGAGGCTACATCGCTGTAATGCCAATGGTCGAGGTCGTCCAAATCGCCCCAGGACCTCCTAAGTCCTGAAACCGGGGCTCCCCCGACCCCTACGTGCCTAGGCAATTTATTAGATTTGAAAGATATAAGATCACGAATTGCTCGGACCTCTTTCTTGGGCCAAGATCTCGTACCTCTTAGCGACAGCACTTCCGACGCAAAAGTCCCCACGTCCTGCACCTCTCCGCCACAGAACAAGGGAACGCCTGTGCTGTAGCTTCGGCCCTCATACAAAACCTTAAAACAGTGAGATCCATGTTGTAAGCATCCTTTTTCACTTGAACCCTAAGGCTTTTACTTCGGGTCGTTGAGGCTTGAGCTTTAACTTTCAGCTAGTCCAAGCCCCAGAGCTGCGGGGGAGGAGATCGGTTGTGGCCCCTGGACGCCGCTGGCGTCTGAGCACAACTTCGGGCTGTAGGGGCATTTTGTGTCAGATGCCTTGGTATGTAAATCATGCCGAAAAGCCCTGAAGCCTAAAAGGCCTGAAGGGATGCATTCTAGAGTCTGTGCATGAGGCTGTTCACATGAATGTGGGCCCGGCTGTCCCTGAGCCTGGACCCCCACCCTCCCCCAAAACCAGCGCCTAACAATTCCGAAATCTCGAAATCCCCCGACCCGAGGGCCCCAGCCGCGAGCACCCTCGTCGTGGTTTCGGGGGGAGACTTGCAAACACTACACCCCAAACCCCTAAACCGCCTAAACCGCCTAAACCCCCAAAATCCCTCAGCCCCTAGACCCTTAAACCCCGAACCTCTAAACCCCAAACCCTAAAACCCCAAGCCCCAAAGCGCGGGTCGCGAGGGCCGGCCCGAGAGCCTTGCAGGTAGAGCTTTGCTTGCAGAACGGCGCCTCCAAGGCTAGCCTTTAGAAGTCTAGAGCCTTGCTGTCTTGTGTTTTAGGGGCTTAGGGGTTTACGGTTCTAGGGTTTTATTTTTTTAAGGTTTTGGGGGCTTTGAGGTTTCAGGGTTTAGAAGTTTAGGTTTGGGGTTTTGCTGTTTCGGGGGCTTAGGGTTGAGAAGTTGATGGTTTAGGGTTTGGAAGTTGAGGGTTTTGGTTTAGGGGTTGAGGGTTTGGAAGTTTAGGGTTTAGGGCTTCAGGGTTTAAGGGTTTAGGGCTTAGAAGTTTAGGGTTTTAGGAATTTGTGATCCCGAAAAGACCTCAATTTGGCCCTTGCTTAGATGGTTGCGTTTGATGCTGGGGGCCAAAGCTAACACCTAAACTCTACACCCTCAAGCCTTGAGCCCTAAGCTCTGAACCCTAAGCTCTGAACCCAAGGCGCCCTCAAACCAAGAACAACCTGACACCTTGAACCACAACATCTCCCCAGAGTCCTAGAGAGCCCTCATCGCACCCTGTACAGAATGATTCATAGAAACTTCGTAGCCTTCCTTAACAACCCTACACCCCAAAACTTCTAGCAGCCCAAACCCTAAACTAGTTTCTATAAACCTTAAACCAAACCCCTATGTAACCCTAAACCCTTTAAACCCTAAAAACCCTGAACCCCTTACCCCTGACCCTAAACCCTAAGCCCCTAAA
>CAJNJA010007413.1:0-10347 GCA_905231915.1 Symbiodinium necroappetens
ACTATACTATAGTTATAGTAAGGAGCCTCCCCAAAATCATACAGACAATTATCAAGATAATTATTAAGGCCCCTATAGTAGCCAAGGAGCACTGCATTTGTGCGGCTCCACGTCAACCTCGCGATGACTTAGCCTTCTTCGCTCCTCCCTTTGGATCGCGATCCTGCAACCGTCGCAGGGAATGATGAGCAAGTCTGCAGTTCCGACACCATAACAGAAACCTTGATGATTCGAAGAGGGTTTGGGTTTAGGGTTTAGGGGGTTAGGGTTTAGGGTTTTGGGTTGTTTCTTTAGGGTTTAGGGTTTAACAGAAACCTTGATGATTCGAAGAGGGTTTGGGGGGCGATGTTACGATAGAGTTATACCAATCGACCCTGGGGCATAGCGTCGCTGATATTGAAGGCCTATAGAGCCATCAAGAAAAACAGTCAGGCCCCGAACCAGAAACACACCAATATGGGGACCTGATTAAGAAACCTTGGGTCTTTATGCGGGTTCCTTATATGAATCCTAGTATTATGAGGTTTATAGGGCCAGGGTTTCTTAATCAGGTTCCGACATGGGGGTTTCCGAAAACAGGGGACCCTAGCATAGTACCCTAAATAGTAGGCTCCTTATTATAAGGACCCCAAAATAAGGTACCCTAATTTTCGGAAACCCCCACATTAAAGCCGCTTAGAAGTTCAAGAGCCGAGAGCCTCTCTGAGAGCCTCAAGGCGTTGCAGCCCCGAGCGGTGCTGGGGCGGACGGATGAAGTCTTCGACTGTAGAGACAGCAGGCAGACCCTAGGGGCCACGTCTGCCTGTAACCGAAAAGACCTACCTTTTTAGGGTTGCTTATTATGGCTTATATATATATATATAGACATAGTTCCTTGCAAAGGTAGGTCTTTTCGGTTACAGGTAGGCTTAGGGCCTAAACCCCAAAGCCCTAAGAAGAAGGCTCGCTCGCTCGAGTTCTCAGCGCTTGCCCTAAACCATTCTAAATCCAAAATCCCACCCACCACCCTCCCAGATCCCGAATTAAACCCGCACTCCCCAAAAAAAACAGCTGAACCCCAATTTCACTACAAAGCTTTAACGAAAAACAGATACCCTGGCACACTGGCCCCTAAAACCGTAAAAAGGCTGTGTAGGAGCCTGCCAACACCGTCACAGGCTTTGCAGACTTCGCCACTCCTACAGACAGCGGTAGCGGTTCTTGGCATCGTGGGGCTTTAGGGTCGTCATAGTGCCGCACGGTCTTACACGATCTAGGGAATCTAGGGTTTAGGGAATCCATGCAGTGCAGCCGTCTAGACACGCCGGCTGCATCCTAGCATGTGAGAAGACTGCCGAATGGAGTGGGTATGAACGAAACCGGTCCTTGCATGCATGCATACATACATACATACATACATACATACATACAGACATGCATACCTACGTACGTACATACATACATACATACATACATACATACATACATACATACATACATTACATACATAATTGCATACATACAGACATACATGCATGCAGGCAGACTGACAGACAAACATAGATATGCATCTCTATGAATATGTATAGCGATCACCGACGAAACATGCTAGTCATGATTCGGCTTCCTGAATCCGGGACGAAATAACCGTGGCTTTAGGCTTCAAGGCGTCAGATTTACATGTTTGTAGTGGAAGGTGGTAGGCAACGATCAATGCTCACAAGTCCCGACCTCGACCCTCAAACTAAACCAGAAACCTTACATACTGCAACCAGTAGACGCAGATTAGGGTCTGGAGCTTTTCCAAACATTCGGAAGATGTGAGGTCGCTGCCATAGAATCCTTGCAGAATAACCATTAAAGGCACCTTGAACAAACCTAATAAGAACCTCTGCGCACCTGGACATACCAAAACCCGACCCTAAACCCCTAAACCCTAAATCCCTAAACCCTAAACCCCTAAACCCGTAAACCCTAAACCCCTAAACCCCTAAACCCTAAACCCCTAAACCCCTAAAAGCATCGGATCTCCAGCCAAGTTTCTGGGAGCACCGGCCCAGTCCCTGGCAGCTTTGGCAGCGCAAGCTTTCCCTTACCTGGCAAAGGGACTTGCGTTTTGGTGGGCGGGTTTAGGGTTTAGGGTTTATAGGGTTTAGTTTAGGGTTCAGGATTTAGGGTTTAGGGTTTAGGGCGCGCGGGTGGGTGGGGGTATCTGATTTTCATTAGAATTCAGTGGGTTTTGCAAGGTTTGCGAGGAGGGTTTGGGGTTCTAGGGCTAGCAGTTTGGGGCGCCCCTCGAACGAAACACCTGCTGCTACCACTACCGATAGGAATACGACGACAACGACGAGGACGAGGACTACGGACTACGACTGCGACTACAACTACGACTACGACGGCAACTTCTGCCTGTACGACTACTGACTACTGTTGCCGGGACTCCTAGAGCCCTTAACCCTAAACTCCAAACCCTGAAACCTGAACCCTAAACTCTAAACCCTAAACGCTAAACCTTAACCCTAAACCCCTAAAGCCCTCCTAAACCCCTAAAGCCCTCCTAAAGCCCTAAACCCTTAACCCAAAACCCCTAAAACCCTAAACCTCGACTCGAAACTTTAATCTCCTAAACCCCTGTAGCTGCACTCCCACCTTCTCGATCTCATAGGTGACCTCAAGGATCGTCATGTAGGACTTGCCGCAACGTTCACAGCACTCCTGCTCCACCTTGGGATTTAGGGTGTAGGGTTTAGGGTTTAGGGGCTTCCCTACTAATACAGGCCTGTAGCATTCGAACCAGGTTTTGAGGGTGTCTTATGATGTACAGGAAAATGAAAGATACAACAAGCATCTGATTCATTTCCAACCTAGTAACTAATCAACCCCTCTATTTTCATGCTTACAGGGCTGAGGGTTTAGGGTCTGGTGGGTGGGTGGGGTTCTGGCGAGGATTATGCTTCGTCTTCTTGTTGCCGGTATTAGAGTCGCCATGCGAAAATGACAACTGCGACTGCAGCTAATATCTCAGTTGTACACTCGTACTGTTTTTAAAAGCTTGAACTAAAACGCCATGCTTCAAGGCCTTCTGAATTAGTCGGGTGTTGAGGGTCAAGGGCCTCGGTAGCAAAGATTTGAGAGACTCCTTCGATGGGTCAAGCTCAAGTTTGCTTTCAGCGGCTCGCGGCTCAAGGCTCAAACCCTGGACCTACACCTTAGCCCCCTAACACCCGAAACCTCGAAATGCCAAAAGCCGAAGCTGGCCCTTCCAGGGTCCCTTTAAGGGTTTATGAGTGTTTCTTTGAAGGGATGATCAGGGGCGGTGTCGTGAAAAATGCCAGCAGCATATAGGGGGCTGAAGGCTTCGAACAATGATTCCTGCTCCACCTTGTAGAGCCTTGCAGGGATTGAATAGGGTTAGGGTTTAGGGTTTAGGGTTTACGCAGCTTGACTTTAGGTGGCTTGGTGCGCAGTTAACCTTGGGCCCCTGGGCACGGGTAACATCTTGATGGTGTGCCGACGCCCCATGTCTGCAATGACCATGTCTTGACTCGCCCACCCTTTACTAGATACTAAAACTTCAAGCAGCGAAGCGTTCTCTACCTTGCTCCACGTACCGTGAGCCCTAAACTCAACCCTACAACACCCGAAACCACCCTCAAAGGCATGGGGCAGCTCGCTCGCACTTCGTGTACTTCGCCGAGCCGGCCCCCATGGCAGAAAGGGTCTTCGCTCTCGGCGCAAGTTCTTTGCCGGCTCCGAGCGATCGCTACTGCTACTTAGTCTTAGGGCTTGGGTGTGTAATTCGGGGAACAGTGGCGCATGATTTCTGTGTGGCCGGTGAACTGGTAGACGGGCCGCGGCTGGCTCCGTGTACGGCTACGTCGGGCTCGGTACTTTGGGCTTCCAGAAACTGCAGAAGCAATCGTGCCAGAAAACACAGGCTCCCAACATGGGCAATTACTCGTACATGCTTTCTAAGATGTTGAAGCGACGACAAAAGTCGATGCCCTGTGCCCTAAATTCTATGCCGAACACCCCTAAAGCCCTGGAAACCCTTAAACCCTAAAACCCTAAACCCTAAAACTCTAAGCCCTCAAACCCTAAAACCCTAAACCCTAAAACCCTAAACCCTGGCTCCGCACACAGCACTTCCCAGGTCCTCCTTTAACTAAGGCGTCGTAGTGCAGTCTATGGAAACTGAGCCAAGCGACGGCGGAAACGTCGGAAACATGAAGGTTTTAGGGTTTGGGATTGAATCAGCGGTCCGGGGTCTAGGATCTATACTGTGAGTTTCGGTAGCCCGTCCAACTCCAACTCTACTCCCTCAAGGACGAGACCTTGTCGCCCCAAACCTTCAAACCCAGCCTGAACAACAAGGGGACGATGCACAAGATGAGTTTTCAACGACATCACACCTATGAACCTTAACCCGTGTTTCGACATCCAGAAGCTGCACGACGGAATCTATCTGTCTACGGCTATACAAAACGGTAGCACCCGACATGTGCAATCACACACATTCCCAAGAAGCCTTCATTTCACTCACCAAGACATGAACAAATCGCGCATTTCATAAAACGAACAACCAACCCCGTTTCATAATGGCAGCTTGCATGCAAAGAAGACCTAGAAGATGCTGTGCCCAAACCGTGAGTTTTAAGTGCTGAAGTGCTTGAAACGTAAAACTTGACTGTTTGAGTACTTGTTACTGTTACAGACCCCACCTGCACCCTAAAAACGAAGACCCCAAGGCATAAACCCCAAAACCACCCCGAATATTTCGCAGGAGAGCCCATCTCAGCCGCGTGCTGCCGACGTCCCTGGTGGTCCGAGATGTAGCCTGGCCAAAGACCAAGGGTCCCTCTTTCGGGTTTAGGAGCTTAAGGGCTTAGGGTTTGGGGTTAGGGTTTAGGGCTTAGGGTTTATGGTTTAGGGTCCCTTTCAAGATTCCTGTCAAGGGTTTCGTTCAGGGGTTCCCGTTTAAGGTGTGCTTTTCCTGAGGGTGCATGTGCCCACTAGGGCCAGCACATCCAAGGCGAACTCGGTGTTGAATCCAAGGATTTGATCCTCCAGTAGTCCTTTACAGGTGCTTTGTAGGGCCTAAGTGTATACTGGTCCTAAAGTCATCCCTACATAAGTACTCCACAGGCCCAAAAGATAATATAGTGCTTGGGTACATGGACCCTGGACCCTTAGAGGGGCTGGCCAAGGACCCTTAGGGGGCTGGCCAGGGCCGGGAGGGTTCTCAGGGCTTGTCTTTGACAAGTTCCTTTAAAGGTTCTGAAAGCACTGCAACAGGGGGCTCTATGAATAGAGTTGCTTTGGGGCTTTCAGGCTTTGTAGGGTTTAGGGCCTATGTTTTGTTTAAGCTCCGTTCTCCTGATTTAGGCTTAGGGTCTAGGGCTCTAGGAGTTTGAGATTCCCAGAACCTTTGGCCTTGGAATTGCGAGGTGCTGCGATTGTTACGCCTAAGGGTTGTAGTAGAATGCACACTCAGAGCCCTTTTTCTAAGTATTAAATGCGTGCTTTATGCTTTAGGGGGATTGAAGGATGTCAGGGCGAGGGACGTCATCTGGGGATGGGGATGCAATTCCA
Source organism: Symbiodinium necroappetens (assembly GCA_905231915.1). Lineage (NCBI taxonomy): Eukaryota > Dinophyceae > Suessiales > Symbiodiniaceae > Symbiodinium > Symbiodinium necroappetens. Next base: position 5,572 of record CAJNJA010007413.1, read on the forward strand.
AGTATTAAGGCCCCTCTACAGCAGTTTTAGGGGGATGAAGTTGAGGATTCTATACAAAATACTGTCATGAAACTGAAGAACTTAGACGTATAGGGAGAGAGCCAGTGTACCAGCTATAGCATGTCTGATCCATAACCAAGCCCCCTGCAAAATGACTGCCCTATTGCAGGGGCCGACATAATTGCCAATACCATTATTCGAGGTCCCTTTTTCGAATTAACAGTCGTAGAATATTTCCCGAAACCCTGTTCCAACTAACAAGGCCACTAAATTAACCCAACCCTAAACCCTAAACCTAAACTAAACCTGAAACCCCAAATACCCTAAACCCCCAAACCCGGCCAAAATGCCCGATGAACACAAGCAGGCGCGACCCCAAATCGGTGCGCCGACGACCATCCCACCGAAGACGGCGGACGTAATTAGCGACTCCTCTGGCAAGCGCGCCCCTTAAAGCGTAAAAACCCTAAACCCTGCCGGTTTAGGGCTTAGGGTTTATAGGGTTTAGGGTTTAGGGGTATAGGGTTTAGGGTCTATAGGGTTTAGGGTTTAGGGGTATTGGGTTTAGGCTTTAGGGGACATACCCTAATTTTACAAAGGTCCAGGTAGCTATATGATCACATTGCCCTCCCAAATACTAAGCTACAAGTACCTGAGTACTAGGCCCTTGGCGAAATTGCAGAGACAGCTTGGAGGTTTCGGGACACAGGGCACGATCAAGCTAAGGAGGTTGCTTTGAGATTCCAAGCCACTAGGTGCTACTTTTAGCATCCCCAAAACCAGGCTTCAAAGTTAGAAGTCATATGTTGGCCTTATGGAAGGATGGGACGATTCCCTTCCAACCTGGGCGGACGTGAGGCCCCAGTCGCATCGCCTCAGATTCGAAGCTTAGAGCACCAGGGCTTCAGAGTTACAGGGCCTAGGTTTTGGGGGGACACTCAACCCTAAACCCTAAACTTGGCCCTAAACCCTAAACCCTAAACCCTAGACTTAGGGGTATGGGATTCGAAAAAATCTCCGGACCTCCGGTGTTCATGTGCTTGGGCTTCAGAGTTTCGGGTTTAGGGCTTCGGGCCTAGGAGTGCGCGCGACTTTCTGCGAACTCCTGGTCTACCCCACTGATCTTTCAGGTACCCATAGGCTCCTAAGTAGTTCCTTTTTGTGGTTCATATTTAGAATCCGATAAGGTAATCCCAAAAAGGAATTACTAAGGAGCCTATGGGTAGTAACCCCACTGATCTTTCAGGTATGGCAACCTTCCGACCCATGATTCGATTCATCAAAGACCTCGCCCACATCCTATGTTTCCTAAACCGGAACCCTATAGAGCCTATCTAGTTTAATAGCACGGCTTTCGAAAGTAGAGTGAAAGGTCAGGAACCGTGTTTACCTTGGAGGATCTTGCCGAAACACTCAGGGTCGTGAAACCCTCGTAGCTTCAACGATGTTCCCCAAAGCCCATCCCTAGCACTCATAGTAACAGTCGCCGTCGCATTCAACGACGGACTATACATAACATCAAACCCTGATCTCACCTCTATGCGAACTTTTCGGATCGACTCCAAGTGTTCGGATTTGAGAATTGCGGAGGCTAAACATGCTGGGAAATGAACATCCTAATGCCGCGCAGGCAATAAATTAAAATCGGCAAGACTATTGAACCCATGTTCCAGCCGCTTACTTCTGAGTCCACTAAATACTGCGAACCTCTTTCGGGTTCAACCTCAACTGCAAACCCCTGAACCCCCAGAGCTCTGAGACCGAGGCAGCACCTCTGTAACATAGGATAGGAAGGTCACCTGCGCAGTTGGGTTAAGGGTTGTCGGTTGTTCCGAAGTATCCGTCCCTCCTGTTCCTCTCTTCGTCTCCTTGAGTAGGTTTCAGCTGGAGCAGAGACTTGAAATTGGAGGAACCTAACTGAACCCAAGGGGCCCCTGCACAGAAGAACTGATCAAACAGCCACGCAAGCCTTGGTGAGGGCGCAATAGCAACCTAATAATGGGGGCCATATACCTGGGTATCATCAGAGCTGACGAAAGCTTAAGCTCTTCCTCCCCTTTGGTGATGGCTGCGTGCGGCATTTCGGATGAAGCTACTCTGGCCAGGGTCCTCGCCTGAGTTTCATGTTTTAGGGCTTTGAGTTTTGGGTTTAGGGTTCTTTCGTGATTGTTCATGGGCAAAGGTGTTGGGAGAATCTGCCAGCAAGAAGCAAACTCAGAAGCCCAGAAATTTAGGATGCTCTAGGCGTGAGAGTTGAGTCCCATGCTGCAGGGTAGGGTTTAAGAAACCTCTGTTGAGGATCTCTGCCGTCCCTGAGGCCCTCCGTGTGGCGAGCCTCTGCTGCATCCGAGCAGAAAGTCAGGCCGCAAATCAACAGCAGCTTGTACCTGGGTCCCCGTTGGAAAGAAAGACTCCCTTCTTCAACAACCAGGCCCAAAAAAAGTTCAAACTTTTCAGGATAGACCTAATATATAAGGCCAAAAAGTTTAAAGCTCTCCCATCCTAAGAAGAATAAGACAGGGTATTCTTCTTTAAGTGGCCCCCCCAAACCTCTGCACCCGTAAAACCCAGAGACCCGCAAGCCTCAATCCGAAAGAGCAAAAAGTCCTAAACATTGACCAAGGTACTGAGTGGGGCCCACGCCCGCCTTGGAAAGCAGTCGAGTTGAGCGGCTTATCCTAAGCCCTAAAACCTCTAATTTTAATCTGCTGCTCTGTGGCAGAGGGTGGACTCCTCTGCTCGTTGCGCTGAAACTGCAAGTTAAGACCCTCCAGCCTGCAAGACATCAAGACATGTTTTTTTTTAAGCATAGAGACTTTGCGCATGACCCCCGCCACAACTACTTGGAGAGTCATGGGTGGTTGTAAGTGGGGTTAGAAGTAGGATAGCTACAGTTATCACCCATGTTAGAGGGCTTATAACCCCATTTTCGAAGCACCCACCCTAAACCCTAAGCCCTAACCCCTATAAACCCTAAACCCTAACTAAACCTTATAAGCCCTAACCCCTAAGCCCTATAAACCCTAAACCCTTCAACCCTAAGACCATGAACCTCCAAGCATCCACGACTCTTCAAGCACGCGGTGCCTCAGCGATAGCATCATCCACGGAGACAGGCTGGAGTTTCTTCAACTCCTTCGGCAGGAGAGACCCTTCTTTTAAAAGGATCAGACACCTTGTAGGTGTGTGTATATATATATACACACATTTTTTTGTTTATATTTGTTTTACTTATTTATTTATTTATCTATTTATTTATTTATCTATTCATGTATTTATTAAGCTATTTACTTGTATACACTGCAAGCGTTTGAAAAGGGGATCTACAATGACTACATGAGGGCTCCAGCAGGTGTACTTCAAGGATGGGCGCTTTGTTGAAGGTTTAAGGTTTCATAACCCACGGATAAATATAAGTGTAAGACGACATTGAATCGACCCATGAACCTGCAAGTGCACACTGCTCAGAAAGCTGTAAAAACCTAGTCCTGGCGCCATGCAAAGTAACTAGATCCTCAACAAGATACCCTGCCCTCTAAATCCTATACCTTATAAAGTCCTGAATCCCACGCCCTCAGCCATATGAGCCCTAACATCCACCTCCTAAGCTTCCTAAAACTAGGAGCCCCGAGGGCCCAACATATTTTGTATAACATAGAGCCCTACTCCCTGCAGCTCCTGCACCTCAAAACCCCCCAACAATGTACAGGTCTGGGGCTCCTTCTGTGGATTATGATTTCGTTATAAAGACCCAAAGGAGGTAGGTTTTTTTAGGGTCCAGGTAAGGCCTATAGACACTGAACCTGATACACCTCAAACCCTCTAAACCCCAAGACATATACACCCCAAACCCTGCAGACCCTAGAGCTTCAAAAACCCGAACCGATATAATGTAGGGGCCTTAATAATTGGAAGAGGGTTTTGGACTCCTTCATAGTATACTTATAATAAGGAACCCTAACAATAATTTTGGTAATTATTTAGGCTTCTATATGACACTCTGAACATCCCTAAACCCTCTAAACCCCAAGTGATGAACCTCTAGCGCCCGAAACGCAGCCTCTACGTTGCCCGTGGTCAATTTCCGCGAGGGGAGCCGCACAGGGCCTCGGGGACCAATTGCTGATTCAAGCTGCCGATTTCTGAAAAAAGGGTTTAGGGTTTAGGGCTTCATTCTCAAGGTACAGTTCAATGATTGGTCGGGCTGATTCAATTTCAGCGCTGTGGATAGCCCTAAACCCTAAAACATGTCTGCCACGCATTCATCGAAGCCTCCGATAGCTCATGTTTCGAAGCACACCCGAACCCCTTTTTTGCCCCACTTGTTTTGCACAGATCTTGGCATGAAGTGAGTTCCACGACATTCGCCACTATAGGGAGACTCCGCAAGACAAGCAGTGCACAAAGCATTGCACATCCCGGCTTAGTTTAGACTCAGCAACCTTACAGAACTTGCAGGTTCATGGGTAGTTTTTAGTGGAGGTAGAAGTAGAACTAGAACCCACATTAGGGGACTTATAACCGCCTATAACTACGTGAACCTACCAAAACCTACCTTTTTTGTAGGGTCCCTATAAATTCCATATTAGGGTTATAATAAGACCCTACAAAAAAGTAGGTTATGGTAGCTGATGGTACGCATAACTACCTATCAACCTCCAAGTAAGCCCTAAACCCTAAACCTTATTAAACCCTAAACCTTATTAAACCCTATTAAACCCTAAACCCCTAAACCCTAAACCCTATTAAACCCCTAAACCCTATTAAACCCTATTA
>CAJNJA010007414.1:0-16152 GCA_905231915.1 Symbiodinium necroappetens
GGGGGGGGGAGAGGGAGGGGAGGAGAGAGGGAAAGGGAGAGGGGAGTTAGGGGGGAGAGGAGGATGAGGAGGAGCATCAGGAGCAGCACCTGCGACAAAATGCTCGTGCCGTTTTTTTTCTGGAGGTCCAGCACATTTTCTTCGACGGCAACGTCGAGAAGGCACGTCTTCTTTTCGGAAATTGCTCTGGAGCCTAGCGCATTGGCAATCGGAAGAGCGCCGCTTGTGCACTTCACGGGTGTTCACAAGCTGACGCCAGGAGGATGCCGCTTGTGTCGATGTAACTTGTCTGATTTGTCAGTGTGGTATATACCCCAGATGTGCTGCGTAGTTCACCTGCCTCTGCTGCGTGGCAGGTTCGAAATGCTGTGAATGGAGAGCCGATTCCATTGGAGAAGTCTTCAAACGTGTACTTGCATCGTGTTGACATCTTCCAGGCTGCCGATACAGAGTGCCCATGCAACGGGCTGTCATGTCGTGTGCCGAAAGCAGACCATCATGTGGCCCAACCCTCACCTTCTGCGCAGGCAGTGACTGATGTTGAATATTTCCTCAAGGCGACGGAGGCGTGATGCCGATGGTGAGCAGTGCTGGGACACGGACAGTTCGTGTTGGTGTCTACCGACAGGCATGTGAGCTTAGCATGTCCAAGATGATCGTGGAGGAGAGAGTCGACTACTGCCGCATGCTGCAAGAGTTCTGTTTGGCTTCCGTTTGAGCCACCATCAGGACAGACACGCAGAAGGTGTGGTCAGGGCACTTTCCGAGGAGGACGCCTCCGGACCAAGTTCGCAAGCGTGTGAAACTGAACGAAAGGCTGCGGCGGCAGCGTGCGTCGTGCCTGAAGGAGCAGAAAAAAGCCGCGGCAGCTGCTGCGGCCATGACTCCCAAGGCATGGCTGCATCATGCCTTGGTTTCATTGCTTTGTCTGGTCTATGTACCCAGGTCTACAGGGGCTGTAGAAAGTTCAGTTCCGGAGTGGAGTAGGGATTGGGTTAACGGTGCCATCAACAGCGGGAAATTGGGTTGTTTGACGAAGTTTACTGTGGCTTGGTCGAATGTGGCTTTGAGCTGCCTCTTGGATCACGAAAAATTGGCTCCTCGCTGGCGTCCATTCTGAACCGTTGCCCAAGCTCTCCTCATCCCTGATCCCGAACCGTTCCTGCCAGGAGTGGCTCTACCGCAACATCATTCCGGCCCTCCTGCCCGCACTAGAGGCGTTGGGTCGGGACTTGTGGGCCTTCCGAATTCTGAGCTAAGGAATACACCACGTATTGTAGTCAATGCAGCGCACCGCTTCTTCGGGAAGTATGCTGTGCTCGTTCCTGCCTATGAACATCTCCACATCCAAGGACGTTTAGCTAGCCAAATACCTGAACTTCTCACAGAATTAAGTTCTGTGACATTTTTAGACTCTGCTGGGTCGAGCGCGACTTTGCAGTATGAGACACCGTGACCCAGCGCGTCGATGAAGTGCGGTGTAGTATGGTATGCAAGCACGGGAAATAGTGAGAGAGCCTCTCATGAAGTGCTTCCACAGGCGTGCCAGCGAGACCGTCCCGAGGATCCCATCGAGTCGGAGACCTGGACCTAGACATCGTCATCCATTTAGGGCAGATCCTGGGGGGCTTGGTATGTGGGGGTACGGGTCTACGCTCTGTTTGCTCTTCTCTAACAGCCACACCTTGGGTTTTCCCTCAAGGCCCGGCCTGGTTTCCACAGTAGGCCCGGCTTGGGAACTTCGGTCCTCAGGCCCCAGGTCGGTATGAAAACGAGTTTCGAGCCTTGAGTTATCTTGTTCGTTTTGAGTCCCTCTATCATCATAGTACTACAATAGTATAGTTCCATCATAAATCATAATGTATTCCGACTATACGGGTCTGACGCATGCGGTGTGTCCCGTGGCTGCGGCAATACTTCCGAACGAAAGGCCGACATTTAAATTTTGCCTGTTGTAATCTACACGTGCATTCGGTCCATCGTTTCTTCTTGCAGATGGTGCGCATAGCTTCGCCTTCCCCGAAGACTGCAGTCCACCACGTTCCTGAGGGCATGTAGTGGGCGTCCAGAGCGGCTACTAATCTCCAGCGCCGCCATGCTGCTCACCATTGCTCACTCATCCCAACATGCTTAGCTGATCCTGGGCATAATTGTTTTGGTGAGTGTGAGTGAGTGAGTGTCCGGGCGTTTTCTTGACCGTTCAATTTCGTTATGATACGGCGATACACAGCCGTATGCACTAGAGCAAGAAACAAGGCTGTGTGAGAATATGTCGCTGCTAAGGTCTCCGTAAGTATGTTAAGTATGTTCGAGTGATCCTGTCAGAAGCATGCCGAGAAATGTGAGCAAAACCCCATTAGCCCCAATCTGAGGTTTATTGCATTCTACATGCTTCGCCACTCAAAGCAGCACTGCACTGAGTCGACCGTGCCAGCTTTGATCGCAGATGGTTCATGTGTGCTTCCCGGACAACCATTGTTGACTGAGGTATTCGAAAACGTTGAAGGCATAGGTTTGTGGAGTTTCACCCAGCTCCGGTGAGTTCGCCCGTTGCAACCCAGCCGGGAAGGAAGCCTCAGGATGCCAAGCCTGCTAAGCCGTGTGTTTGTGCATGGATGCAGCGTGCTCTATCGAAAGATCGTTGCAGAAGACCTGCATCGACACAGTTTCGAAGTGGGCCTCCAGCCAGACGCACCAGGCCAGGACTACTCGTAGCATAGGAAGTTTCACCCACTGTGCATGCAGATGTTAAAAGAGCAGAGACGCGCCGCCAGCTATTGACAGGTCAGCTCCCAATTACCTCTGACTCTGCGGGGTATCTGTTGACTGTTCCAGCATCCTGGTGCACGAAGTGTAGCTGTGAACACCTTGCAAGAGTTGCCACGGAATGCAGGCTCTGCCACCAGTCCCCACGGCCATGTGGTTCGCCTCCAAAGCTGAGGAACTGGAAAGGCGACTGACTCACCGACTGACTACATGTCCAGAAGCAGAGCCAGCAACCGAAGACACCGCTGCAGCACAAGAGTTGGCTTTTGCTCGGGCGTGAGATTAACTTTTGTGGTACCATGCAGGCGGCGCAGCAGAAGTGTGGACCGACTGGAGGCGTCGTGGGCGTCATTGTGACCAGGAAACTCTTTGTCTCTTGTGTGCTTGTCCACATGAGACCTTCCGGCGGAGAAATCGAACAGAGTACTCCGTCAACTTCCCAGATGGCTTGATCCCTGACTCTACCAAGTGGGGTTTCCACAGCAGCCTCCCCTGCGGCTGCTTGAGAGCTGTCGGGCTGTCGTGGGTATGACCTCGGCCTGACGCAAGGGGGGCCGGAGGGATGAATTGCAGGCACTTGGCTTTGCGTCGGTCTGGCCGCCGCCACCTCTGCCACCTCTCTCTGAGGACGGGGTTTCTTTGGGCTCAGTCAGAAAGTTTAGAAGTGCAAGGGCCTGGTTCGAGCAGGAGCTGCGACAGCGACTGGAGAGGCTAGAGGTGCCTGCATCAAGCTTCAGACAGGAGGTGGGATGACATTCTGGATGTATGTAGGGAATGTAGGGTGTCTGCAGGGTGTCTTGTTCTCCTGCAAGGGGTCCTGCACCGAAGCCTCGCCCGGATTCAGCAACACGAGACAGCATTGGAGCATGTTTCGTGCAGCCCGCGTGGTTTGTCATCTCATGAGGTCAGATTGACATGTAAGATACGGGCGAACTGTCGCAAGGAGCCGAGGCCCTCGTCCATCTGAGATCGTCCAAGGAAGCCGAGAGAACGCGCTTTGTTACGTTTTCTTTGATCCAGCGTCGCAATGGCAAGGGAGCCGAGGGAGCCCTCGACGCCGCGCATCCTCATTGAGTCGGATCGTCCGGCAAGGGCTCTTACCCCGCCAGCAACTGCCCCAGCGAGCTCCGATGTCGGGCTGAGCCTGAGCCTGAGCCTGGGCGAGTCTCGCAGGGACTTCCGGCCAGCCACGAGCGAGCGAGCGAGTCTTCGGCTGGTGGAGCAGACGAAAATCGATGATCCGGACAAGTTTAAGATTTGGGATGAAGGAGGAAGGGCCAACACCCCAATCTCCTTCTGGAAAGAGGAAAGGCAGTACGAAGCCGCCGCTGAACAAGCCTTTGGCACATCATCGACGCCTTGGTCGAATCTGTCACACAGGAAGGTCCGAGCCATGCAAGAGAAGGGGCACATGCGGGCCCTACTGCTGGGCCCCTCACAGGGCTCTACGTCGGGCCCGGAAACGCCGCGGGATTTGAACGGTCTCTGGATCTCCACAGATGGGGAGCTGCGAGGGGAGATAGAGGGAGACGTCTTGCGCTGGGACTGCGACGGCTCTCGTTCACGGCTGCAGCTGGCTGGTGAGCGCCAGGAGATCGTTTCTTTAGCCGTCGATGGATGCCGGCACTTTGGAGCCCTAAGCGAGGATGGACGGCGCTTGCTGTGGGCCGACGGAGATGTTTGGGTGCGACACGACCAGGAGGCGCAGGCTCTGGCCAAGGTTGTGAGGGACCAGTGCGGGGGCGGCTGGCAGCCGCAGCCCCAACCTCCCAACGACTGCGAGCTGGAGCCTCAGAAATTCTGTACCCAAGCTGCAGCACAGCGCTTGATGCTTCCTACCTCCAGGCCGTCAGCTGCTGGCCCGCCTGTCGGTGGGATGCCCAGCGGATATCGCGCCCCAAACCCTAAACCTAAACCTCAGCCCAAAACCCTAAACCCCAAACCCAAAACCCTTGTGCCTTCTGCTGTGCAGATTCTCGAGCTAGGATCTAGCAGACGGAAAAAGGCCCTCAAAAAAAAACCCCAAAACCCTCCCTGGCCCAGGCTGGTCCAAATGGAAGCTTCGATGGCGGCCAAACTCCGATGGCCCGGCCTGGCCGAGGCCCAGGGAAGCCCAGGAAGCGGGGGCTCAGGGTTTCCGGTTTTGGGCTTTTGGGGTTTAGGGTTCAGGGTTCAGGTTCCAGAGTTTAGGGTTTAGGGTTCGGGGTTTAGGGCTGAGAGTGTTGCATCTGAGAGGCTGGAAAGGTTTGAAGTCTTCAGGTCTTTGTATGCTGAGAGCACTGCCGCCTTGCATCCGTTTCCAAGCCTTTGCAAATAGACTCCAGCCAGGGTATGGCTGACACGTCGGAGATGTGCAATCGTGGGACACTTTTAAAGACGATTAAAAGATTTGGCAAGTTGCTGGCTTTGCTCGATACCCGTGGATCCCTCGACTCGACTCCATTAGAGACTGCAAATTGCAGAGATTTGCAGAGCACATAGCACCTCACGGTTCTGCGCCGCCTGGGCACATGGAAGCCGGCCAGCTCCCCGGAGGGATATGGGCTCTGGTTGGGGTGCTCTGGTTGTTGTGCCGTCATCGCTGCACTCACGAGAGGTGCCCAGAATGGCTGGTGCAGTGGGCAGAGTCGCTTTGATCCTGAAGGCATGCGGCACAGATCGGCTGGTACGAGACTTCTGAAAGAGCTCGGTTGTGTCCAAGGTGCATGCTCCAGGGCAGACAGCCACTTTGTGCAGTCCGCCGGAGGGTGCGCAGCCAAGAGAGGACAGCTGGGGAGCTGTGCACGGCGTGGCTTGCGAGGTGTTGCATCATTTCGCTGGATGCAGAAGCAGGGGCCTTGCACGTCTTGGCACACTTCTGTGAGAAAGCGAAAGCATTTGCCAGGCTCTGCTCCCGGCTGCAGCCGCTTGGAGGCAACGTCTTCGGCTGCCTCCTTCTTGGCTCCTTGCCGGAGGCGAATCCCCAAGCTTCGAGAGCCGTGTCTAGCGGTCCAGTGGTGACGTGTGTGCCGTTGCAGGTGAGCTCACACCTCTGGCAGCACCAGGTCTTCCAGCGAGATGTTTCACTGTGAATGACTGGCCTGATGCATGCATCTTCGAGGCCCTATGGCTGCGCCTTCAGATGCAGCCTGTCGAAGAGTCGGAGGAATCCGAGCACATTTCGGTCCCGGCCTTGCCGAGGGAGAAGCTGCAACACAGAGGCAGCCGATCCCGCATCCCGAGGTTCAATTTTCCGAGCTTGTTGACCCCATGGCGGACTTTTCAAGATGCCGCTATGCCTTTGCCTCGGCATAAGGCACGTAGCTTGTGTGGTTGATATCTTCATACTGTGTGATGCGGCAACGCTGTGCCTTCACTTACAATCCAGTGCTTCTCTAGCCGATGCGGCTCGCGGGTGTGGACGGGAGGGTAGCCGAGTGCCGCAAACCCGAACCCTCGAACCCTGCAACCCTCGGCGATGGTCCAGAGTTCTCGTCTCGATCTGTCTACACAGTGTCACACCCAAACCGACGAAGCTTCAACTACGATTTTGCAAGCTGCTCAAGCCTTCATGTGAGAGGGTAAGGTGATGTGACGTGGCCGCGAGAGCCATGGACTTCCGTGTGGGCGATCTGGTTCGCCTGGTCGGTCTCAAGAGGGACCCCTTCAGCGAGCTGTGAGTTGTCATGTCCTCTGAAGGGTTCTTTGGGGAGTTGCTTAGATCGGGATCTGTGGCATGTATGCCAAGTTTTCGGGGCAGGAGGACTTCAACCACCACGTGGGGCGGGTCGTGACCTTGCCTGCTGCTAATGGCCGAATCGGGGTCTCTCTGCACGGCGCAGTGTGGGAAGAGCCCGAGAAACCTGTCTCCCAGCCCTTCGTCGGCACAGACTCCAATAGCAGAATTGTTGTAACAGGGATCTCGAATCAGGAAGGCATCTTGAACTGTGATTATGACCCAGAGTTGACACTGGCCTCTGGACCAAAAGCCTCAATGGCCAAGGTATGACCCCTTCAGCTTGGACCCTCAGAACCTCCGCCGAGTCATGTTGCTTCGATGCATGATAGAAACCGATATCATTCATGTATACAACCCAGAGCTTCATGCTGATGTGGTATCATGTGTCCGAAGCCTTTCAATGTGCTTGACGAGCCTTTGCGCCGTCTATGAACGTGGCACAAGTATCAAGGAGGGATCGCCTGTTGCACTTACTTTCCAGGATCAGTGCTGCTTTCAGGCTTCGGCAGGACATTTCCAGAATCGCAACGTTCAGAAGTTGGAATGTATTGGTATTGATAGTTGCCGCCACTCGGACAGGTTCTGCACCGGCAAAAGCTAGGTCCTGCATGAACAAGACTTTATCGATGAAATTTCATCCTTTGGGTGGGTAATCTCAAGAGTGAGTTCAAGTCTTCGCACGAGCCCTTGACGCCCCAGCTCAGGCCAAGGGTGTGTTCTTGGTGGTTGGGTGGCATTGTTCGATCTTGCCATGGTGCTTTGTCCTGGTGCCGTCTCGAATGTTTCGGGTTGCGTGCAAGTTTCGATATTCGACGCAAGTGAATGCTGTCACTGCTTTTGGGTTTCTTGAGGCCTCCGAGCACCGAGAGGACCGGAAGGATGTGTGTTCTGGACAGCATGGGCCCCACCGGTATCAAGAGGCGCTGAGTCCAGCGCCTGGAGAGTGTCTGCCGTCGTCTCACTTGGACTTTCCGCAGGCTTCTCGGCGAGAGCGGCTGGGGCCTGCCGGACAACGTGGTGGAGCTCGTTGCACCTCTCGTGCACGAATCCAGCTGCAAAGCTCCTTCGCTCCTTGTTCAGACGAGGTGTCCCAGCTGCAAATCCTCAGTGTTCAGAGCGACGAGGCAGGATCGCCGTTGCGTGGTATTTGTTCTGAGCGAGAGTTCCTTCTGGCAAAGATGCTGCGCGGACGGTCACCGGCTGCTCAAGTCACATCAGGTTCGGGTGACCAACTGCTCATCCGGTAGGCTCGGCTCTCGGCATATGAGTGCTTGGTTGCCGCAGTATCTTCCCTGGCTTGCTCTGCCCAGGGATGACTTTGACATATCTGTGGCGGGGTGCTCAGAAGCATGGTGGATCTCAAAAAACTTTCAAGAGATACTAAAAAGGCAACTTCCTTTGGCAGGTCTTGAACGAGCACGAGGACGAATGGTGGATTTCTGAACCCGGCAGCTGCCCAGGCCCTTGAAATAGAATTAGAACAGACTATTACATATTGTACTAGAATCTACTGCAAGAAATCAGAAATTTATACACGCACACACACACACATATATATATATATATGTGTATATATATATATATGTATGTATATATGTAAATATGTATATATGTAAATATGTATATATGTATATATGTATATATGTATATATGTAAATATGTATATGTATATGTATATATATATATATATCTACACGTATATGTCCATGTGCATGCACTAGAAATAGAGTAGAAGATGCTATCCTCTTGTCCTGGCACGATGCCCTGAACAGGAGGAGTGGGTCAAGAATACCTTGACTTCTCCTTCGATGCAGTCAGACGCATAAGCTTCGTCGCAATGAAGATCCCGCCTCTGCCACATGGACCTTTGTCAGTGTTGCTGGGCCGGCACGGAAGGTAGAAGAGCTCCTGGTCCGGGCTTGGTCTTGAATAGGCGGATGCTTGGACATGAGAGAGAAAACAAGGCGTGACTTCCACCTCCTTGCGGGCGGAAGCAGTGAGGATCCTGAAAGCTGGGAACGTGCATCGCCGGTGCCCTTGCAGACGCCCCCCGATTGAGCTTGGCTGAGCTGCGAGCATCTGCGAGCCTTGTCGTGCTTCGTGCCCCTGTGCTTTTTCGCCTGGAGCCTGTGGAACCTTTGAGGCTGGACCGAGCGGATCTGTGGCTTGGCCTGCTTTTCAGGCCACCCTCACTTCTGCGGCTCGTGGGCTGAGGCAGGAGTTCGCACTGGTTCCGCCTGTGGAAGCCCAGACCATACGCCTGGTCTGCACGCGCAACGCCGACGCGGCCTCTGCCGAAAAGGAGGCCGAGATCCCACGGCGGCGGCGTTATCTAGGTTCCTATGCTCAACGAGTAAAATTCTTGACTGGTGATGTGCAAACTCCATGAGTCTGATGCTTCTGTGTCACATGACTCCGATATTGTGACAACATAAGGTTCTACAGGTTGCATCGGCCTCTTCCAAGCTCCTTGGACTGGGGAAGACTAAGCTGGGTTCTTGTGAAAGAATTTTGATTTAAGTTACCATAATAGGATATATTAGGGATCTATGGTAAATTAGATGGTTTCCTTGTTATAGTAACTTAAATCTAAATCCCTTAGCAAGCACGCAGTATCTGAAAGAAGTGGCGAAAGTGTTCGGAAGAGCCTTTCCTCGGTGTGTCTCTCAGCTCTCCTCTGGACTGGTGGCGGGGCCTAGACAAAACGGTCATGTCCGAGAATGTGCTAGAATAGACTAGTGATACTAGTGTGTGTGTATATATATATATGATAATGGATACTAGAATGATTCTCTCTACACTCACAGGGTCTTAGGCCCAAGCCCTCTTGGTCTGAGGTGTCCTTCGCATAGGGTGCTGCGTGGAAGGACCCCTCACCCAGTGCACGTGAGAGCGTTCAGTAATTAGCTTCTCGAGGAGTTTCGAGAACAGGGTTTGAAAACAGCTCAAGAGGGCATGACCCTCCCCGAAACGCTGATGTGTTCTGTGTACATATTGTCGAAGTGCCGGAAAAAAGGCCTGAAGCTGGAGGCCCAGCCTTGGGCCGTGAAGTCAGAAACCGCCACCGGATTGCCGGGATGGTCGGAACTTTCTAAAAGTCTTAATGTATTTAGCAAATTTTTCGTTGGGTTGTCGCCAGCAGGGCTTGACATGCCCGCGGAGCCATGGTGGTTCGCACCCAGGCGTCAGTATGTTCAGAAGAAGCCTTGAACCCACCAGCTGCCGCAGCTTTCCACCCGATTTTCGGCCCAGAAGGCAATTTTCATCCTTCGACAGGCAGCTCGCTCGAGGCTGAGGCCCCCGCTTGCCGGAAGAAAAGCTGACAGGAGCTCCGCTTGTTTGCAAGAGAATCCAGCATCCTGGCACAGTAACGGAATCGGAGAATCGAAAGATCGAAACATGCCGGCTATTCCTCGGAAATTCTTCTGAAGACCCTGGAGCAGCCAAGGCCAATGAGGTCCTCTTGGAGGATGAGCAGTGTGGGCCTCTGACTCCGAGCAGAGGAAGCTGTGCAGAGTGGGGAAGAAGCCGAGGATGCTACCACACCGAAAGGGTGCAGGTGCTGCTGGCTGTGTTGGGATGTGACTGCGTCGGTCAGAAGAATACTGTCATGATGAGAAATGTGCGTTCATGATCTCAAGTTTGCATGTCCTGATTGTTATGAAGCCATGGGTCACCTCACCATCCGAAATCTCAGCGGCCAAGAACTGGAGCTGGAATTGAGTGACGGGGAGACGGCCTTCCACGTGAAAGAGAAGATTCACGAACACTGGGGCTTACCTCCCAAGTGCCAAGAGTTGATCTTGCAATCGGCAGCACTGGCAGATGCCTACAGCTTTGCAGATGCCGGCGACAATCTCGAGCTGCTTCTGGTGTGCTCGTTGCGACAACTCTGTGTCAACTTGGGCAGCAGCAGTGCAGCAGCCCGAGCCGCGGCCTTGCAAGACTTGGCCGCCGTGAGGGGGAGCGCTGGAGCTGTGGAGGCCGCCCTCCAATGCCTGGAGGAGACAGGGGACAGGGGGAAGAAGAGAGAACAAACACTGAAAGCTTCTCTAAACGGCCTGAAACTCTTCGTAAACCGGAGGACACGAGTGCCCACGTGCGGGACCGCGCAGTGGAGGCTATCTTGCAGGTCGCAGGGCAAGGCGACCGGACCGTCTTGGAGGCAGCCAACCGGATCCTTCTGCGCCCTGGCTCCAATTGGCGAGCTGAGAGCTCTTCGTAGAATATCCTATTTGTATAGGTCATCATCATCATGACAGGAAGACTACCAATAAGATAAAACAAATAGTATCGACGATAGCAGTAGTAGTAGTAGTAGTAGTAGTCGTGATAGTGGTGGTGGTGGTGGTGGTGGTGATGGTGGTGGTGGTGGTGGTAGTGGTGGTGGTAGTAGTAGTAGTAGTAGTATTGCATTGCCCTCGTCTCGCGGTGTCCCAGCGTTCGACGTAGAGGGACAGACTTATGTCCGGCGGTTCAAGACCGCATCGCTCTTCTGGCGACTCCCACAGCAAAGATCAACTAGGAAAGATGCCTGCTAATCCATCGCCTCTAAATCAATAACTGTCGCAATCTGAGAGTTCTGAGAGATCAGAGAGCTCTGAGAGCTTGAAGCTGCCGTGGAAGGCTGCAAGGAAGCCATCTGCAGCTGCTGCTGTCGAGCAGTGCAACTCTTCTTATGAGACTGCCCCATCGTGGTCTTGCAGACTGAGCAACAGTGCGTGTGATTCTGAGAAACGAATCTCAGACAGCCCAATGTGAGGCAAACAGATATATGAAGCCTCAAAATTCGCCTATGTCGACGGTTGCAGCGTCTGCTGTGTAGACCATTGCTGCTCGCACACTCCCGGCAGCAATGTTGCTGGCCATTCCAGGCCGGACGATCGCAGCCGATAGTAGCACATAAAACCATGACCTGAGTTGCAGCCCATAAGAAAAGTGCAAAGTATAAAGTTCGACAAAGCAGCTCCATGATTGGATGCAATGAGCAAACGCAACGCATTGTCAAGTCTTGCCTGAAGCAACCTACAGCTCGAGTGGTGCTATAAAGCTAGACGGGTAAGCTTTGCATCCCATCCACGCCGTATGGGCTGATGGGTACATCCCGTCAGCAGCAAAACTGGACACACGTGCAGGCTGCACAAATCGCGGGTCTACTGGCTGGGTGCCTGGAAGGAAAAGGACCTAACAAGAGGGAAGAGGCACAAATGCTGTGCAAGGTTAACCCCTAAGTACACAAGGCAAGCTGTCCTGCAGAAGTGATGGCCTAGCCATCGGAAGCTCAGGTGTCGGCAAGATGAAGCCCATACCCTCTAACTTGCTGTGTACATAGGGACCTAGGCGTTCCCAGCGTTGTGCGGTATAAGCCACCAGAGTCACTCGATCGTAACATGCCCAGCTGCATGTGTGATGTAGCTTGCTGTATGCAGGAAAGCGAACTGCTTGTAGCAGAGTTCCGTGACGAGTGCCCCTGATGAGTCGACCCTCGTGCTCAATGTATGCACTTCCACAGGCATCCTCTATCCAGAGTTCTCCTCCCTCATGCAGAGAGAGACTCAACACCAGATTGCAATAGCGACCGTTGCTCGCATCAATGTGTGGCTTGGTGGCATAGTTGTAAAGAACAGCTAGCGAGGTCCAGGTGTGATGCGGGCAGACGTGTGCCACCAGACAATTCAGCAGACATGCTACATTCTGGTGTGTAAGCGTCATTTTGCACAATCCATTATGAGGGCCATGCGAATAAGCCCCAATGCTGGCAGAAGAGGCATTCCGGTCATGTAGCATGTGCTGATGCCTGGGCGTTTCACGCCTAAGGAGGCGCACAACCTGTCGCGCTCCGGACCACAGCGGGCACCGGCCCTCCTCCAAGAGTCCTCTGGCTAATGACTCAGCCGCACTGTCTTGTGTGCCGGTGTCCGCCACCGGAGGTGGCAGTATCGGATGCGCCCGGGCAGCAAAAGTCACAGCCAGCTCATTCGCATATTTGAGGTAAGCTTGCAACTGCGGTGCTTCAAGCATGCTGTTGGCCCAGTAGAGCAGATCATTGCGAGGGAGCAGGCCAATGTAAGACTCAGGCCGATCCCCAAAGCTGCTGAAATAGAGGGCTTCGGCACTATTCAGCAAAAGCGAGGCCTCCAAGATATCATCATACACATCACCGGGCACCTCAATCACCTCTACATCCGAACTCATTAGAGCCAAGCTTGTCCAATCAACAGAAGGTGCTGGGATGGGCAAAGGCCAGGCAGTGCTGAGGCTCCCGCTGTGCGTACGTGCATGAAGCCCCTATGCGTCTACACTCAGCTAGCCAAAACTCTCAGTGGAAACACAAAACAAAGAATACATATATCTCGTCCGGCAAAGCTGTACAAGGACTGACAGGCATCTGGCAACAGAATGAAATGTGCGGCACTTTCTTCTTCGGTGTCCATTCTCTTCGGAGTAACACCGCGCTCGGAATCGCAGCTGGGCTCAAAAGGCCGACAGGAGGCCCAGCTGCTGGCTATGATCTGACAAGGCCTACCAGGTAGGAATTTTTATCAATCAACTTCTGGTCTCTGGGTGTCGCAGGTCGGGGACATCTACGATCATTGCAGATATAGAACTGCCATTCAACAGGGTCCTTAGTGGCATCAGGATGGCTTAGGGCAACTTGATAATGTCCACTGTGTATGGTGGGCCCCTGATGAAAGATAACGAATCCTACTCGGTAGTCCACGGAGAGCACTTCTATGCCGCTGTCCGGAGCACAGAAGTGCGGCAGGCTCACGCGCAAGCCTGGCGGAATGGAAACTTGCTGCATGTCTTTTGCTCGATCGGCATTAAAACGCTCCACAAGAACGCAGACAACACCCTGGTTGTATGCGATGCCATGTATGCTGTGCTGATTACGCCAATCGTTGAGCATGCCTTGCAAGCTGGGACGAGTGATGGGCAGGGTAATGGGTCTATCTAGGGTACCTCTATCCACGATAGTGAAAGGGTTCAGCACGCGGGCTTGCCACTGGCCTGCAAAGGCATCCAGTCGCCAGGTGACGACCAGGTGCTGCCAAAACTCACCTACGTCATGCTGTTGTGTGAGTGCAGGCCATGTCCGAAACACTGATCTCAAGGCCCAGCAATCAGTCAGCAGAACAGTGTTGGGCTGAAGCAATATCTGATGGCCTGTTTGGGACGAGCCCCTCAAAGACTCCGGAGAGTCAGTGAGCTCTCGCAGCCAGTACCATGCCTGGAGAGCAGAGTTCGCATAACACACATTCATGCCTGCAGGATTGGCAAGCCTAGCCTGTGGCAGCTGCAAAGGGCCACTCAGGCTCAGCCGCACCGCCCTAGGCGCGGCTTCTTCGGGTCTCGGCCGCCCTAGGCCGAGCCCGGGGAACGATTGTTCCTCCTCGGCTTCCATTCGCAGAAGTCCTGGCTCAAGTACGCCTGCTCCAGTAACTGACTCATGTTGCCGCGATTGCCGCGCTCGGGCTTGATTCTCATCCCCAGCAACTTGCAGCAAGCACTGCCTGAGAGGCGATGCATGATCTGATGAAGCTCGTCCGCCTCCTTCGAGCGTAGGCTGATGGTTGCCATAAATGGCACCACCTCGCTCTCCATGTTGTCCGTCAGCTCCGTGGTGCATTTGAACCGAAGCAGGACTCCCTCCTGCGTCAGGTGGCGGATTGCCACATCGAGGTCCTTCAGAACCGATGTCAGGGACAGCGGCTGTTGTTCTGAAACCACCTGTTTCTTCTGCTTCGTGTCCCAGACGTGATACACGAAGCACGGATCCAGGCCCGTCGAGCCCTCCTTGACCCAACCTGCCTCCATGCAGCGGCCGATCTTCGCCTCGTCGACTTGCAGCTCCTCGACCGATGCCTTGAGCTTGGTGAGGATCCCCATCAGGAGCGTCGTCTTCAGCGCCATGGTGACGGTACCCGCCACAAAAAGTTCTTGCCACTTGTCGACGGCTTCTCTCACGGCCGCTAGGCATGAGTGGGGCGAAGTATCTATGAAGACCACATAGCTGGTGTCGGCCCTCCACATCTGAAGGTCGGCTTCGTGGCGCAATACGGCCCGCGTGAGCGTGGTCAGGAGGTGGTTGACCTGCGTGCTCTGAGAGGACTGGCCCCATCCTGAGTTCTCCTTCTGAGCACTCCACTGGCGCTTCTTGGCCTGCCATTTGTCCCAGCCCTCCTGGGAGGCTCCTTTTCCTCCCTCGTGCCGTGACCACTTGGGAGGCCGATCCTCCTCCCCTGCTGCCTCCTTCGGCGGCTCTTCCGGGGCTGCCTTGGCCTGGAAGACGAGGTTGATCTCCTGCTGGGCCAGGGTTGCTCGAGCATCCACGTCCATGTTCTCCATAGGCAGCAGGAACTGAGGTCTCCTGGCTCAGGGTTAGTGCCGCAAGTGAGGCTTGGAATAGCGGCGTACAACAGGGAAGATGTTTACGCTGGTCCTTCACCGGCTTAAGGCAGTACCGACAGGGGCTGCACGGATCAAGGCCCAGGCTGGTGATGCGTGCCGTGGCCGCGGCAGAAAAGGTCCATTCACGCTTATGCATGGTGCGCACATGCTGTTTGCAGCCTGGCCCAACTAAAGACACCCATTGCCCACAGAACACACAGTACGTTCGCAGCTGTCGGCAGTACTCCTGTTGTTTGACTGCCTGTTTCCAGCTGCCACGAAGTGTCGCCTGAAATTCGGATTGCTGGATCAACGGTTGCTGCAGGGGTTCACCACTCGGGGTGGTCTGGAGAGCTGAAGGCCTGAACAGCTCTCCCTGTCCAGAAGCTACCTGGACTTCTGGAACAGTGACCACCCCTGGACTCACAGCGTCAGCAGAAACACGGGACAGCTCCGGCTCAGACTTAATAACACTCAGGTTGGGGTCAAGAAATTTGGGACACCCTCTCTTGATATGTTTCTTAAGTCCCTCAACCCTGGTGAACCTTGCTTCGCAGTACCTGCAAGTGGGCATTCCATCCACCGAAAACTTCCTGTAGTCTTCAGCAGGCAAGACGCCAGATACATGTTTAGGCTGCGGGGGACAATCACTGTTGTGCTTGGAGTGCTCTCTAGTTCTGTGTGACCTCATGTGCCTGTGATTCAGAAAATACTGCCCACAGATGTTGCAAGGGACCCCAATAGCTTCGCTGGCGTCCTGTGTAACCAGTAGTAAGCTGGAGTTCTCTGGCACCGCCTCAAGCTGGCTAAACATCACACGAAACCAGTCCCTATCAGCCTCGCTCCTGCAAGCTTCGGTTCTACGACGCAAAGTGCCCTTCAGGGTCTCCAGCGGTGACACCACCCTGAGTCGTCGCCGCAGAGCAGCGTTCGACTCCCGCGTGAGATGCACTGGTGATGCAGCTATGGCCCGAAGTGCCCTAGAATCATATCCCTCAAGTCGCTTAGCAACCTCAACCGAGTAGCCTACAGCATGCAATCCGTACAGGAGTGTGGATCTCACGCAGGCCACGTACAGGCGAACGCGATAGCAGACTGAAAGGCGCTTGCTATGCAAGATGCGCGCCAGACGCTGTCGTGTGTGCATGGCTGCCTGTAGCCTATGGTTGTACGTTTGTACCTCAAAGCGACCATAAGAAGCGACTATGCCAAGATAAACCATACTGTTAGCTCTAGGAATCACCAGTGACTTACCAGGGACACCAAGGCTAAGGGCA
>CAJNJA010007415.1:0-16151 GCA_905231915.1 Symbiodinium necroappetens
ACCTCTTGAGCCTCGTAGACTCCTTTGTTGAATCCCTCATGGCCCGACAAGAGGCGACTCGGGGCCGTTGTAAATGTCTCAGTCTCAGTCGCCTCATTGAACTTCATTGGACAGGCTGATTCGAGTACCTCCCAACTTTTGGCGCTTCAGTCTGCGCCCGGGCCCCGGAGAGAAAGATGATTCTCTTGACGGGCTTTTGGAACGGAGTCTGACCGCTCCGATGCAAGCCGGGCCCTTTGGATGAGAGCAGCAGCCGCGCTAAAAGCTGGCTCAGCGAGTCGACATGCAGACGCTGGCAGCTGCGAGTGTGCAAACAGGAAGATGTGTGGAAACCATCGGCACCCTGCATTTCGTCCATATGCCGATGTAGCGCAACGTGACACCGCTAAGGCTGGATGCCGTCGTCGCACTTGTCGGACTCGCTGGAAACCGGAGCCAGCAGTCCGATGAGCTCAGACCCGGAGATCCAACAGCCGCTTGCCGCGGGATCCTAGAGGCAAGGTGCACATCTGCAGATTTCTACACGAAAGGAAGGTCCGCGAAGCACAAGATCAGAGGGACTATCACAAGTCTCCTCTGACAAGCAGTGCTGCTGGGCAGAATGATAGGAGGACTCTCAGATCGCCAGCTTGCACTGGTTTTATCAGTGTCTTCTCCGTCTTCTAAATGCTGGTATCTTTGACAGCAGACCGCCCCGCTCTCAAGCCGTTTGGTTTGGTTTGATCTTGTCAGCTGTTGTTCACGTCTTCCGACACAGTCAAACGTCCTCACAGTCGACCGTCTATTGCTTCCTGCACCCTCCGTTTGCTTTGCGCGAGCTTTTCTAGTGGCGTGAACTGCTTTCAGAGATGCAGCCGCAGGTTAAGGACCCTCCATAGATTGTATGGCCCGCACTGCTCAAACTTGGACAAATGTCGATAGACCCGGCTTTGTCCTTTCAGCCGTAGCAACAAGTGGCAAAGAAAAGCGACGGGCGACGGATTCCTTCTATTCCTTCACCATGTGCTGTAGAACGCAGTGTGGAAAGCGTGAGACGGAGCATCGCGCATCCTGATCTTCGAGTTCAATGCAGCACACTGCTGGACGTTTAGCTGTCGGCTTCAATTGTCGAGACTCTGCGAGCGGAGAAGGCGACAGCAAGCACCGACTCAACAAGACCGGTAATGATGGCTATGATTGCTTAAGCTGCTGGTGGCTAAATGTGGGAGGACAGCCGATCGATCGAAGGAACGTCAGCATCCAGAAGAGTCTACCATGCCATGTCACTTGCTTTGCAGGAGCATCACACTAGATGGGCTCTTGGCAAGTTCTCGAAACCGAAGCACGAGTTCGGCGCTGCTGCACACGCGTGGACGAGACTTTCAAACGCCGGAAAAGCCAAAAGCTTGAAAAGGAAAGCAGTGGTTTTTGACAGCTTACAGAGGTTTTTGCATACTATTTTTTTACAATGCAGCACTGAAACATAGGTTCAAGGTGTTCAATGTCTTGACGGATACTTGTCTCTCCAGCAAGTGCAGGGATTGGCTGATCGTCTCCTGCAACATGCAGACGTCCATCCAGCTGTGCAGCTCGGCTTATAACCGAAGCTGTGTGCTTAGGAGAAGTTCTTTGTAGACTCAGAGGCTCGCGCGGTTAGCTTTGTGCCACCTCGGGCTGGCCTTGCCCGTCTGGGCCTCAAGTTGGGCCGGAAAGAAAATTTGGCGGAGTTGCGTGTCGGGCTGCAGGTGGCCGGAGTGCTGGGACGCTTCCAAAGCCTGGAGCCCCCAGACCAGGCCTGGAGCGAAAGCGGCGGAGGGCGCCGGCCTCTTTGGAGTCTTTCTTTTGAATGTCCTGGGGAGAGGCACTTTTCTTGCAGCAGGCGTGCGCGTCTGGCACCTGGTGTCCTGCAGTTGGTTTGTCAGCTTTCCCGCCGATTGGAAAGTCAACCGTCCCGATTGGGTGCATCTTTACATTTGTGGCTGCTGATGAGTTGGGAAGGAACCACTCACTTTATGCTTCCGCCCGGATCCAGACATCATGGCATGTCCAGAAATGCAACTCACACCCTGTTGCACCAGCACACAGGATGCACGTGTTTAGTAGCAACAGGGCTTGCCGCCAGGCAGGCAGTGAAGAGACCTTCCAAAGATGCAAATTTGGGCCGTATTACTCCGCTGCGCTGAGTCCTGAACTCAACATCCTAGGCCTGTGTTTTGGAAGCGTTGTCACTCTCATTGAATCCTCAACTGAGTTACTTCGCGATCTAGGGCCCAAGGAAGAGACATGAGTTTTGCATTACGCCTGTTCCGTGTTTTTATGGTATGCGTGAATCGGCCAATTATTGCCACTAGGTACTGCGACATTTAGTGCCGTGTGTTGAGGCGCAGTCGCTTGCTTGCCATGCCCACGTCGGAGGTACACGGGCAGCTTCAGGCGCTCAAGTCCTGAAGGGATTCACATCGGCAGTGACACGATCACAGTGACACACTCTGTTCTGGTTTGAGATGTTTTCCTCTCTCGCTCTCTGTCTCTGTCTATGCTATATAGACATGCTACCTACCTACCCACCTACCTATCTATCTGTCCGTCTAGCTATCTAACCATCTAGATGGATACTCGCCGATACTCGCACATAAATCCGTCGTGCATAAATACGCATACCCGCACATACTCGCGCATACCCGTGCAGACTTGCGCATTCTTGCGTATACTCGCACATACCCGCGCATACTTGCGCATACTCGCGCATACCCGGCGCTATCGACCACAATCTGCAGTCGCGCTTTCCCGCCGCAGTGTAGATTCAGTGTAGATCTCGATTTATCGATCTATTTGTTGATATCGTGGCTGTTGTTTCCCTGTCTTTCTATTTTATATCCACCTATCTGTCGCTTTATCTCTCTATGCGCATGCGTGGTCTGGGATCGTCTGGGGTTTGTGTTCGAAGACAGGAACAGGTAGACAATAGTGTTCAGATTCACCGGAATGCCATCTCTACCACATGTTTCCGAAAATATGTGGCAACAACTCAGGCCATGATGGTCTAGATACCTTCGAGTAGAACGATGTCCAGAACTGTGCTTCATTGTGCTGCTTCGCAACTGAAAGAAAGGATGCCGGCTTCGAGGGCGCCCAGGAAGAGCTGAGCCATGCGCAGCCGCTTTTCGACTTGCCCGGGGCCTTCAACAGCTTTCGAGGAAGATCCAAGTGGGTCGGACTCGTCACGAATCACGGTGAGGCTCATGGAGCAATGCATCGAGCAGTTGCCGAACAGTCCAGTGCCCAGTCCTTCTAAAGTTTCGTGAGACGGTGTCTTTCGGGGCTGGAAGTAGCTCCCGTGACGCAGCACCAGGCCCTCAGCCAAGCGATGCCGATGCCGTGAGCCGAATATCGCGTGCTTTGCGTCAGAACCGCATCCTCCGTCGTTCTACATTCGACAATGGCAGTTCTGACAAAGACTGCCGATGTGTCGCTCAAGGATGCGATTGAAGACAGCCCGCTGGCGGGAGGCATGTTCGGATTGGAGGACAGTCATGAGGAGCAGGCACAGGGAGAGAAGAACAGAAACGGTGGGAGGAGCAAGCCTCCTCCATGTTGCACTCCCACGCTGCACACGAGGCCGTCAAAGCATCTCTTTAAGCTTAATCCTTGCCTTGCTTGTCGAACATGCTGCAGACAGAGAAGCCAAGCTTCTTGGGCGCTTTGGATCTGTCTGGGACCTATGTTCGGGAGAGCAAATCCTGAGCTCGTGGAGTTCCTGACGATTTTCACAAGGCCGGCGTTGCCGTCACCGAAACCCCGCCGGAGCACAAAGAAGGCCTTCTGATGATTTCGTGGGCTTTCCATACCTCCATGTAATCCGCGCTGCCGGTCCTTTGACAGCTGTTGCAGCACCTGGGCCGCAGCGACATCGCACGGCTGCGCGGCGTGGCCGGGTTGCTCAGAGGCTTTCTTACATGACTTTCAGGTCGTTGGATTATCATCTCATAAAGCATTCCAGGCCTGAAGCTTCCAGGCATGCCAAGTCATGAAACTCAATCATTTCCTGTCTAGATTCACTCTGCTAAGCGGGTGCGATCCACTGTGGATAGTGGCTGCAGGTGAGTGCGTGGACTCGTCGCGGTCGTCGTCGTAGTCATCGTCGTAGTGGTAGCGGGAGTAGTAGCAGGTGAAGCAGCAGGCTATGTTGAGCTTCAGATCTCGGTAGCTGCAAGTCAGTCTGGCTCCAAAACCCTGAAGCCCGCCCATCGGGTTACCTTTTCGAAGTCGATGAAAGGAACTGCAGACAAACTCTCCGGGTGTGTGCAATCGCCACTTGTAGGACCCTCTGGATGCTCCAGACGCCTGCTACTCAGCTACTCCAGCATGTCGGGCTTCGGACGACGCTGCCCTTTGTGTGCGACAGGAGCTGCGGTGTGCAATCGACGGCAAGCTCATGGCAGCTGCTCTGCTTCATATATCTCCCTTATCATGTCGATCATGGAACCCCAACCGTAAGTAAGAGAGTTTTGAGAGACGTCTCCTCCTTGGGCTCTCTCTGTGCAAAATCCCGAAGGGAAGGAGAAGGATAGATCTCCCACTCCCTGCCCCTGCGGTCCTTCGAGGTTCCGCTGGCATCGCCTCACGGTCACGTCTTCGAGCACGAGACGCCGCCCTTCCCTGCACTGTTGGGAGACCTTCTAGGATTTAGGGGTTTGGGGTTTAGGGTTTAGGGCTTGGCCCCCTGAAGTGTTTTTTTGAGGCTGGTGCAGTGGCTTAGCAGCTGCGGCCGGGCTCTCTAGAGCAAGCGATCGAAAACAGCACAGAGCGCGTCTCCTGGCAAAAGAGGTAGCATCTGCCCAATCACCGGGAAGCCCCTCAGAGAAGAGGAGCCCAGAATCGCCCCACTGTTAAACTTACATTCTGTGGAACTCTGCTTCCTTGCTCACGCTGCAGGATTGCGAACCTGCTGTGGAGATTCAACAAAAGGTTTGCCTCCTGCCCCCGTAGATACCCGCTTTTAGATGGCTGCAGTGGGAGGTGCTGGACTGGGTCAAGGCTGCCCGGTCTTCCTACAAGCGCCGGCTCGAGGACTGCCAGTCGCTTGAAGCCTTGGATGTTGTAGTATGTCATAGTTTGTATTTCAGTATATTATAGTACATTATAGTATGTTATATATACATATATATATAGCATGTGTTTAAGTTTTTGAGAAGATTCAAGACGCTTTCCAGGAGAAGCGCCAGCGAAGGGTCTCCCAAGAGGCTGGAGCCATGCAGTCCTCGAGATCAAGCCCCAAACCTGGACCGAATACCCAAAAAAGCTTAGGGCTTTTGGGCGCCCTTCTTTGCTGTCTTGCGTCTGCAGCTGATCGAGGCGACGAGTGAGATCGCGCAGGGGACAGACTGAAGCAACGCTTGCGACGAAGACCCGCGCGAGAGGTTTGGTTGGGGTCCACGAAGTCCTCACTTAACAGAACCGCCCAGGAAGCACCGTCAACAAGTCCAGAAAGCTTGCAAACAGAGGTCATTGAGCTCGAATCCGAGATGAAAGATGAAACTACCAAGGTCGAAATTCAACAAGAAGCCCTGCAGGGTCAAAGGAAACACTGGAAGTGCGGCATCATTTTGGATACCGGAACTTCCTGAATTCATAAAGAATTTTGGTAGCGCTCGACATGTAATTAATGTAGTGATTTGATGAGGTGGGTGCGTCTGTTCACTATTGTAAGTTTTGCTGTAGGTATAGTCTCCGCTGAAAATGTTGTTAATCTATTGTATTTGGACTTGTCTTACAGGTTTTGATGGTTGTCATTATTGTACATGGTAGATTTTGTTTAAATTGTGTTGCGATTATTTGAGTGTTGTTGGTAT
Source organism: Symbiodinium necroappetens (assembly GCA_905231915.1). NCBI lineage: Eukaryota > Dinophyceae > Suessiales > Symbiodiniaceae > Symbiodinium > Symbiodinium necroappetens. Next base: position 5,832 of record CAJNJA010007415.1, read on the forward strand.
GATGTTTGCTATTCATTATGCTTTCAAGTTTCTTAAAGATTCGATTACTGTTGTAAACTTTGTTGTAGTCATGGTCTTCTTTTTGGTTCAAAAACCTGTTTTGTTGTTGTAACCGTAGTGTCTTAGAGTTTTAAGTGTTCTTGTAATTTTGTTGTATTTTTCAGGTTTTCAGATTTAGTAGTTGAGTGTAGAGATTCAAAGCATGTCTGATATTTAGCGTTTCCTTAGAGTTGTGATCAGAAACAAGTATACGTATAAGAGGTATCAAGATATGTATTTGATTATATGAATTTAGGCATGATAATTAGATATGTATATTTAAATTATGACTTACATTAAATTTAGTATGTGTTGTTTTAATTAATAGTTGCATGCTTAATTATCGTTGTGCTTATGGTGTTAGTTTTCGCGTTAAGTGAGTCGGTTCTATATTTATTTTTATTTGATTTATATATCTATGTATTTATCTATGTATTCTTAAAGTGATATTATTATGTATTTGGTTATTCGTTCCTCGTTTGGTGCGAATTCTTATTCTTGTGTTTTAATTATTAGAACGTTTGTGGTTGACGTATTTGGTTTCCTATTAGAAGGGTATCGGGAGTGGAGGTATTTTGGTGGTCTGAGCTTGGCTTCATTATTAGATGGTAATTAGAGGTCAAGAAAAGTAGCGGTATTTATGAAGTAGTCTCAAAAGAATACCCTATAGGCTATGGCACAATTTTTTAAAGGCGATTCTTTTTGCTTTATAAATAAGTTTGTTGTTGTTTTGACTCTCGTGTTTAGTATTCGTCGGGTTAGTATTATTATGTTCTAACCTACAAGTATTTGTAAATCTAGAAAATACCGGGACGGTATATTCTTGACCTAAGGCACTTATATTGTAGCTTTGCTTTGAGCATATATATAGCCGCCATATAAAGTTTTGAAAATAATTCTTAGTTCTTCTGGTGATAAATGCTTGGGTAAAGTTATGGTTCGTTTTGGGGACTTCTTCATTCTTCTTCAAGAAGAACGCTAGCCTTTTATTGATTAGTTTGTATCCCCACCAGGTCGATCGAATGCCGGCATTATTCTAGCACGTAGTATATTATTAATATTTCGGGCTTGAATTCTTGGATTCTGACCCCGGTAATGTGCATAGTATTCACAGGTCCTCAATGTCTGAATACGACCCTATGTTCTGGGGTGCCTGAAGGTATGATAGAGGTTGAAGACGTGGTGGCATTGATTTCCAGGCACAATATAAACATTCTCTGGTATCTGAGTTTCTTTCCGTATTTCCGTACGAACTTCTGGCACGGTTGGAGCAAAAGACGGCCCGGTAATTTGTATTGTTCGATCACGCTGATTTGATCTGTATACCACCGCACTAGGCTCCAGTGGCTGAGAAAGATAGCTCGATAAGGAAGATGTTGTACTGCGAGCCCTGCCCAAAGCTCCAGTCTGATCTCTATGTTGCTAAGATTCTTGCGCTTCAGCTAAAACTCGCTCATCCTCCAATCGTCTTCGAGATTCCAACTCAGTCCTTATACCCTCTACAGTAGTATCTCTCAGTCGTTGCAGTCTCTTCAACTTTCTTGAGCTTGCACCCGGGATTACATTGAGGTAAATCCTCCATCTTACAAATTTGATTATCTCCCATGCCATTGTCCATAATAGCACCTGAACTGTAAACACACACCAGGCAATAAGACCACGATCCACGGTCATCGGCTCATACACCACCAGGTCTGAAGCTTTACATCCACACATAGCTTGTGACAGAACCATGAGGGCCACTAATATCTTAAACCCTTGGGGATTAGGGGCGCTGGCTGTGCTGCTACCGGTGTTAATGATGCTTGTATCAGGCTCTTGGTGCGTGTCAAAGTTCATGAAGTCCGGAACCGGCATCAGACCAATAAGCCTTGCTAAATCTCGCAGTCTTGCCGATGTCAAACCCTTTGTTAGCGCGTCTGCTAACTGAACTTCTCCAGGGCAATACTATATTATGAGGTTCCCATTTTCCATTCGCTCCGATATCCACTGTGCCTTGATCCTCAAGTGGCGTGTTCTCCATGATCCTGATCCCCTTTGTATGGCCAACGACGAGGTACTATCTGTACATAGGAACGACTTCCACTCGCCCAATCCCAACTCTTCAAGTAGTACCTCTGAGCTCGCCAAAGCCAAAGCCCCTTCCACAGAAGCTGCCAACTCGCTCTCTGCTGTACTCAAGGTAACCGTTGATTGACGGGACGACCTCCAACTTATAGGGGTGGATCCGAGGAATAGCAACCAACCTGTATGCGATCGCCCGCCGTCTGGCGCGAACGATACGTCGGTCCATCCCACGATCTCCTTGGACCCTGTGTGAACGCGAAGGTGATAATCTGAAGTCCGTTGCAGATATCCCAGGCACTTCTTTGCAACTGCCACAGCCCTTCGAGGGGCGCGAGCGCAAAGTGAACTCACCAGGCTTGCCGTATACGCCATATCTGGTCGCGTACGTTGGGACAGCCACAATACTTCCCCAGCCAGTTGCTGCGCCAAGCGCAACTCCTGGATAGAGAAAACAGCCTCCTCCGGCAACACCTCAAAGCTGCACTGGTCCTTACTGACAGGTATCAGATCCTTCTGTGTGGGAGAAATCGAATGTATGCGCAACAGTTCCTGAATGTATGGCTCCTGGCTCAGCGCAAAACCTTGCCCCACCTTGGATATTTCAATACCCAAAAATCTGACCCCGCCCTGGGATGACCATGACAAAGAACTCGTTTCCCACAACGTCCGCACCGCATCAGATACAGCGACAATAATGGAAGGTATCGAGCAAATCAAAAAATCATCAACGTAGACCACAACCAATCCCACCAATGTGTTGTTCTCAACCAATCTCCACCATCCACTCTCAACACGACATTGGAGTAGCTTGATTCTTCGGGAACCAACCACAATGTTCAACTGGGCTAATTGATGGTCACGAAATTCACTCCACCATTTTGGGGATTCTCGCAATCCGTAGACTGTATGTGTAAACTCCCAGAGTTCGCCTTCCTGACACAGACCAGCACGGACGAGAGCCCGGGGCGGTTGCCCAAGGATCCTTTGCTTGCACTGCACCTCCTTCAAAGGCGTCTGTAGGAATGCCGCAGTGACATCCAAGGTAGCCGCGTCCCAGCCCTGTAGGTTGGATATTGAAAGAGAAGATCTCACCACCTCCGCCGGTGCCGCCCCTGCATAAGTTTCCTCACCTGAATCCGCCATCATGTTGCCACACGCGACCACTCTAGCCTTTCGACGGAAAAACTCACCTGTAGCTGCGGCCTCCTCAGATGGAGGCTTAATGGTGTACACAATCTTCATCGGAACAATCTTTGCCCTTCCAGACTTAAGATCCTCCTTGACTTGTAGGTCACTGCCTTGAACCTTGATAGCGGCTGTCTCAAAAGACTTCAGCTCCTTTTGCACCGGCGACACCCATTTGCTAAAGCACGCCGCCGCCTCTGCTGGATCAATATTATGAACCACAGTAAGGGGAGCCTTCAGGGCCATGAGTAGCTCCTCAATGTCCTTTGTAAACCCAACCTCCGTCTTGTTCATCCTGGGTGCACCATCACACGAAGCAATCATAGCCTTGGGTACCTCACACGGCTCACCAATATCTAACGGTAAGAACATGTCCCACTGCTCCAATTCCTCTATACCAACATAGGCCACTTCCCTGACACCAGGTGTATCCACATCACCCACCATTCTTTGTCTTTCGAACAACATAGTTCCATCAGAGGTCAAAATACCATCTGTAATTCTTGATTCCTCCAACGGGTCCTCCTCCTGAACCATGTGTTCTGTCTTTGGCATCCCTGCACTCAACGCTCGGATCGATACAATAGGAGAAGCTGCTTCCACCTCTGCTGGTATTGGAAAGCCTAATCGTCCCAGAATTTCACGCTCTGGTCCTCGAAGATTCTGTGGTACTCCCGGTGTATAACCAACCAGCACTATACGAAGTCCCTTCCAAGGTAACACGGCATGTCTTCTGTGTGGGTCAAAGGTTATCACATTCCCAGTTGTAAGTGGTTGTGAACATCCAAATCGGGGCTTCCCCTTTGAATCAACCATCTCCTTGATCTTCCCTTTGACCACATCGCCATCCATGAGCTCAATCCACAATTCTCCACCCTTGTGAGGCACAGCAATGGGATACAAGTAATTGGGAACTCCTGCCAAATTGTTCACATCGGAATGCACCTCCCTTGCGGTATTGACAGAAACATACAATGCAGAGAACTCCGCCTCTGGACACTTCCCTTTCATGGCCCGAACGAACAGCTCCGCAATCCACGGGTGATCATAGGCTGCCTTTGTCAATCCCACCTGACCTCCGTGTCGAAACACACCATACTTTTGCTCCCCAACATCCAGGCTTAGCGCGACATGGAAAATCAGACTTTCCGCCTCCTCCTGGGACCAATCTGCAAGAAGATCAACTGCACACGACTTCAACTCGTCGTAGCCCACAACTGTACGTGCCTTGCACATCACAACCACATCTCCACCACCACTAACCTTTACACGAAGACGCCGACTTGGAGGACTTTGTAAATCTGCTTCAAGCCCGAATCCTGTTGATGGGGGCTCCTCTGTCCCTGCTCGAACATTTACAGTGTGAACAAACTTTTCCCCGTCGTCCCCGACAAGGTATACAATGTGACCCCTCCTCAAGGTTTCTGAAAGCCCCAAATAGTATCCTTCCAGCCATCGAGGTGCCAAATCGTCGGGCTTTCCCGGCTCAGCAGTTCCACCATACTCTCTTCTCCGAACCAGCACTTTCGCACCCAACGGCGCAGCCACACGTGTTTCCATTCCAAGGACCGAAGCTGAAGAGTAGCTGCCATATTGACTGCTTGAGGCCACAATCTTTGAGGAAGCTTGGCGCCGAACAAGAGAGTTCTCGCCCGTTGTTTGACATAGCGAACCGCGTTCTCCACCATGCCATTCTGTTGGTGTAATCCACCCTCGCTGGTGGTAAACCTCATTCCGTGGTATTTAATCCACTGCCTTGTAGCCTTGGCGTAGAACTCCATACTGCGATCACAATGGAAGCGAACCACCGGAATATTGAGGGCCCAACAATACGTAACAACGTCTTGTATTGCCTCCAGTACGGTCGCCGACTTATTGTCTTGTAGAGCCGTGGCGAAAATAAGGTTAACCACTTCTGGACCCGACAGGTCCAAATCCTCCTCCGGACTCAAACGCTTGTCAGACCTCTCCTCCTCGTGATGATCCTCAACGTCCTCACCATCATTCAACTCCACCTGCTCCTGCGGCAAAACTGCTCCAGAACTCGAAGCCGAACCTTGAGCTCCTCCCTCAATAGGCTCCCCTTCAAAGTCGAAAGCGCCTTCTTCAGGAGGTACTTCAGCCTCAAGCTCGCCCATATCGTACTCGAGGCCTACACCCCGTCCATCATCAATGAACGTCTTCGGGACCTTAAGCTTCGCGACGAAGAGGTACTTATGAGGCTTGGGGAACGCACCCCTGGCGTCAGCATCGAGCCCCGGCGTTTTAATAGGGCCGCTCACATCTGCAGAAAGAACAAAGCAACTAGGGTGCTCCACCCTGGCGTGCCTCCTTCCGTTGCGCCAGCCGTGACGCACGTGGTGCAATCGGCCCGATAAGGCAGATGCCCTCGCCTTACATGCTCTTTCCACTGCTCAGTAGACATACGCAACATCCTCGGAGACATACGCTGTTCCCGTATTGCTATAGCCACTTGCTCTGAGAACTCCTTGGTCCACACTGACCGAAGTCCATCCAAATGTCTCAACGGGAGATTCGTACCTATTGTTGTATGGCGTGGTAGCGCTTTCCCCAGCGATGACATATCAAAGCTGTGCGAGGTTAGGCCTGCCTCGTCCGCATACTGAATCCGCAAATTGGTCCTCCAAAAGCTCACTGAGTCCTTTGCTAGTCGATCATCAAAGAATATATATGCCCTCGAATCACGTGGTTGTTCAATCATAGAACCCACCTCCTTGATGTCACTCGGCTCCGGTGGATACACACATCTGCCTGCAGTTGCCAGCGCGTGCAAGTAGATCGTCTTCACGAACAGTCCAGTGTGGCGATTAACCAACTCCTTGTCCTTGGAAGACTGTCCGTACCAACCTCCATAGGGATAATGCTCACTCCGAAGGGGTTCTGGACCTGGTGACATACATCTCCTCAACATAAAAGTATTCTGCGGTGGTCCCCCTATAACCGAAGCGATACGTCCATTGCGTGCTCCCCATTCCAATGCTCTCCAAACCATAGGGTTGCAGATGTCATGCGAATTTCCTCGCTCCAGGTCAATCTCCAGCACGACGAAGCCCTGCCTTTCGAGGAACGTCACCTCTTCATTCTGCGCCTTGCCTGCAAACAAATGCACCACCCACTGCTTTGAAGACCATAACCGCTTCCTTGTCCTCCGGTTCAGGTGTTGGAGCCCCTTTAACGCATCCCAGCCATTGGAAATGGGGTCTGCCTCCGATAAACCGTACAACGACTCCTCCGGAACTTCCTGGAAAAAGGAAGCTGAGTGGATAGCCAGTAGCGCTTCTGAAGGAATCCCTGACTTGCAGTAAGACATCAGGTGATCAAACCAAGATCGGTTCAACGCCAGCACTGACTCTCGAATCTTCGTTTTGGTGTCAGCCGTCGCTTTCTCCAAACAGGCCAACTTCTTATCTTCGATCTTGGAAATAAGCTCCAGTGCTTGATGCTCCGTTATCTCCGGACATCCATCGCGAACTCGGAGAGTAATGACCTCTTCTCCACGTCCAATCAGTCTGCATCGTGAGCCATGCCACTCCATGCGATAGCCAAGAACACTGACAAGAGCTCCTAACGGAACAATCGGCGAGGTCGAGGCACTGCGTGTGTTACCCCCAGCGGGTACCAACAGAGTTCCAGCAGAATTCATGCGAAGTTGCACCGCCTCCCCGCCAGCCAAATGAACCAAAACTGGGCTTGCTTGATTCCACTCCTCCACACCTTCAGCACGACGAAGAGGATGTGTTGCACCTGAATCGATCAACGCATAGGCCCCTTCTCCAAAACCACTTGCCGACGCATCACCGTACAGCGCCAACACTTTCATTGAAGGTGCCTTCGCTTCCTGCGGCGGACCTGCCCCAGCGACCTTCGCAGCCGCTTGAAGCAAAGCCTCCCACGATAACACTGGTTCTCCTTTTGCCATTCCATCTGCACCAGCTCTGACAGATGACGATTCACCCTCTGGCTCCACTTGCACCTGATTAACTGCTGCCTTCGGAGTTGGAGTCGTAGTAGATGACGTTGTTCGCTCACCTGACCCCTTTGGCGGAGGCTGTGACTTAGGTGATCTCGCGGGACAGTCTCGATTGCGATCATCCTCCGCGCCGCATGATAGGCACTTCTTGGATTTCTCCATCTTGCTTAGCCCTTCCATGTTGTGGGAGAAGGGGCACTTTGGTCCACGGCGGCATCCGGCCGCCTTGAAGAAATATTTACACGACTTTGTAGTAGTAGTAGTAGTAGTAGTAGCCGAGGGGGATGTTGTAGTCGAAGATGGTCCTGTGACCGTTTTCACCGTCGGTTGACTCCCACCTGCAGCTGCTCTTGCATTCATAATATTCTCCAACTCTGCTTGCAAGTGTTGTTGGTAGCGGATTACATCATCAACCTTTGGCTGAGCATCTATGCGGTATGTTGACCGCATGAGCTGCGTGCGGAAAACCGCATCCTGGTTCTCCATGAGAAACTTGTTGGTCGTCGCTGACAAACTCCTTGCAAGCAATGACCCATCCGGTAAGGTCATTCCCATATCTTTACATCGCTGCAGCCATCGCGGCCAACTCCTCAAGCGATCCAAGCAAACTGCTATATCCCCAGGAACATCTGTGCTTTGCAAGTGTCGAAGAACTACACCTCTTTCGGCCGCTCCTCCCGGTTGGTACAGGGTATATACTCTGAAACGCATTGATACAGCTGACTGCGTAGATCGGCGTGCGATGAGATCCGCCTTGGTGGACTCCGAGAAGGCTTGCATCATCAACGCACAGGCTCGGGCATTCAGACGGGTCCACTTGCCAGATGTAAGGCCATGCGTTTCCGGAGGACTCACCTGAAGTCTCTCAAGTGGCGTAGCTGACAACTATGTAAAATAAGTCTGTGTCACCATTTCACGAACGCACTCCCACCAATCCCCGGATCCTGCGGACAAATCCTGCATCGCCGTAGTAACCTGAACCATCCAGTCCTGAAGCTGTAGCCCACATAGCTCACTTGTAGGTGCTGGTAGCTCTGGTAAAGAAACTGTAGCTGTCTTAACCACCTCAGGAATATCCTCTCCAGGACTGTCGCGCTTGAGAGCCTTGGCCTGTAAATCTTGCAGTTGCTGCATCCCTTGTGTCAAAGCTTCAAGAATACCATGAGAACGCCCCAACGAAGCATCATTGACAACAGCCTTTGCAACTGCAGGTACCGAGCTCCCTCCGCCGCTCTGTTGTGGAGGTGGAGTTGGCAACCTCGCTGCACCAGCCTTGGCTCTGGAGCCAAACTTCCCGGATAAGCCCTCCCAAATGGAAGACCATGGCTCAACCGATCGAGGCTCCTGCATAGATGGTTGGCCTCTTTCCTCAAACCGATTTGTACCTCGAGGTGATAGTGTAGGAATATTGGTTGACAGCTGCTCACCCACAGTAGCTGTAGCTTGCTGAACCATCTGTTGGCGGTGTAGAGCTTCTTGTAGCCTTAGGTTCTCACTTTCCGCCGCCGATAGTCGGTCCAACAGTGAACCAAGTTGACGTTGCACCTCTGCCTGTATTGCTTCTACTGACACGCTGCTGCTTGTAGGGGTTTGAGGAATTAAGGGCCTAGACCTTAACCGGAAACCTGTAACCCCCTCATCTGCCACATCCGCTCCTCCCAGATCCAGCGATCGTCGAGCTAATAGTTCTGGCGGTCTCGGTGGCGATGGAATCGGACTAGGAAATCAATTCTGTTGCACAGGTGAATTAAACAGCTCTCCAATCCTAGAGATCCAGCTCTGCCATCCACCCGTCGCAGGAATCCCAGTTCCATGTTGTGACATCCTTGATCGCGGAGTCAAAAACCCGCGACTTCCATCCTGATCTCCAGAGCCCATATCCACATCTAACCTTCTAGTTTCTGCGGCGCACGGTGGCTTCTGCAATGCGTTGCGTATTGGTTTGCGAGCCATCCCTCGGCCCCAGTTCACGATCCTCCATCACCGAAGGTCCCACCACAGCAGATACGGATTCTAGTTGTGCCGCCGCAGCGCCTTCATCCGGCTGTCCAGATGGGCGGGGCTCTTCATTTCCCCCCCGCAGCCGGAAGTTGCGCAGACATTGAAACACCACCAACATCTGCACCATCTTGCGAATTCACCGCTGCCTGCGTTCCAGGATCCATAGCCCTCTGCTCCACAGTCGAGCCATAACCCCTTTCAGCACCAACAGCAGAATGCGAAGTCCCATTCACTAGCGCATCCGAGGCTTGGGCGCTCATAACCTCAAGAAAAGCAGCGCCACCTATGAAGCAGTCTCAAAAGAATACCCCACAGGCCATGGCACAAGCTTTCAAAGGCGATTCCTTTTGCTTCACAAACAAGTCTGCTGCTGCCTTGACTCCCGCGAACATGCTTAGCATTCGTCGGGTTAGTACTGCTATGTTGCAACCTGCAAGCACTTACAAGCCTGCAAAATGTCGTGACAGCATACTCTTGACCCAAGGCACCTATACCGCAGCCTTGCCTTGAGCATACATGTAGCCGCCACATAAAGACCTGAAAACAATTCACAGCTCTTCTGGTGGTAAACACCTGGGCAAAGCTATGGTTCGTCCTGGGGATTTCTTCAAGAGGGCTGAAGTTTTTGGTGGTTTGGTGTTTTTTGGAACTTATTTTTGCGATTAGAGGTCTATTGGGAGATTGGGAGGTGGAGTGCACTATTTAGGAGGCTTTAACATTGGTAATTTGTTGGAAGGTACGTTCTTTTTATTTTTTCTACACAATGAGATTAGTTTGGGGTCTATTGACATAATTTTTGGGAATGTCTTGATTTGGGAAAATCGCTTAAATATTTGGGCAGTCGGTATTTCGGCCTGGTCTTTTGGTCATGTTGTGGTCGGTATTTTCATTTTATCTCGGTCGTATTTTTTGATTATATATATATATGTGGCAGGAACCTTTACGTATAATGTGTTGCTGTTCTCTGTCACTATGAAAACTAGTCTACATACCACAGCCATTTTTCATTAGAATATTATTGTTATTATTACTACCAC
>CAJNJA010007416.1:0-16150 GCA_905231915.1 Symbiodinium necroappetens
CATCTGTCCGCACTGCGCAAGTATGAGCAAGTCCCGCTGCAAATGCCAGGACTGGTCCCAAATCTGCTGGCACATCACACTGATTCCTAAAGTTGTCTCCAAAGCAGACGAGCTGACCATCTGTCCGCACTGCACAAGTATGAATACCTCTGGCAGCAACTGCAAGAACTGGACCCAAATCGGCTGGCACATGACAGTGATTCCATTTGTTGTATCCAGAGCAGCCAAAGCAGACGAGCTGACCGTTTGTTTGTACTGCACAAGTATGCAATTCGCCGGCTGCAACTGCAAGAACTGGACCCAAATCGGCTGGCACATGACACTGATTACATCCGTTGCTTCCAAAGCAGACGAGCTGACCATCTGTCCGCACTGCGCAAGTATGATCAAATCCCGCTGCAAATGCCAGGACTGGTCCCAAATCTGCTGGCACATCACACTGATTCCATTTGTTGTCTCCAAAGCAGACGAGCTGACCATTCGTCCGCACTGCACAAGTATGAAAACCTGCGGCAGCAACTGCCAGAACTGGACCCAAATCGCCTGGCACATCACACTGATTCCATTTGTTGTCTCCAAAGCAGACGAGCTGACCATTTGTTTGTACTGCACAAGTGTGCGATTCGCCGGCTGCAACTGCAAGAACTGGACCCAAATCGCCTGGCACATCACACTGATTCCATTTGTTGTCTCCAAAGCAGACGAGCTGACCATTTGTTTGTACGGCACAAGTGTGCGATGCGCCGGCTGCAACTGCAAGAATTGGACCCAAATCGGCTCGCGCACGACACTGACTCAGCAAGGGAACGCGCCAGGAGTCAGGGTGGACTGGAAGAAACGACTGAAGTGCCGCCCTCGGTATCGAGGAGAATACGGCACATGCCAGGCCAGCTCTCAGGACCATTGAGAAGTGTCAGCGGGAAGACATGGTCCACAGAGGTGCAGGAGCTGACGGACAAGATCGAGAGAAGTAGTTTATGCTATACTGTTTGGTGTCTGCTAAGACAAGATAATCGTTGTATGGTGGACTGAAACGTCACGGAGACGTGTTGAACATGTTGAAGTAGCACGACACGTGTGATTTATCTGATGTAGTTGCAGCCCACCAGTTGCTGCAGATTATAACTCAAGTGTAGTTACAACCTTATCCCTGAACCTGAATCCTGTTCTTGTTATTTTATTTGAGATGACCATTTCTATTTTCGCGGGTTTGGGGTTGGGAGTGCTTTTCGGGAGTGCTTCAGGGTATGGGTTTATGGTGGGGACTTGGGTTGGAGTCGTGGAGGTTTCAGGGATGATTCTTCAGGAGTGTTTTCTTAGAGTGGGGCTTTGGGTTGGGGATTGAGGGTTACATGGATGGTTTTTGAAGATGGTTTCTTGGGTTGGGGCTTGGGGTTGGGGATTGAGGGTTACATGGATGATTTTTCGGGATGGTTTTCTTGGGTTGGGCGTAGGGGGGTTGTATGGTTAGAAAAACCCTAAACTCTATAGAACTCCATAGAACCCTTAAAGGAACCCTGTAACCCCATACAGTAGAACCCTTAAAGGACCCCTATACCCCCCATATAACAGAACCCTTAAAGGAACCCTATCATGCGCAGCGGGGGCTGGAAAATCACGGGTCCCCATATAATAGAACCCTTGAAGGACCCTATAGAAATAGCTATCCATGGGCTTAGAAGTCCCCTGCATATGCGTTATATGTATAGTTACCCTAACTACAATAAGCCCATCTATAAACTACCCATGCAAACCCCCAAATTTAAACCCTAAACCCTAAACCCTAAACCCCCAAATGAAACTCCCAACCTGACGTCGCAGGAAGCCTAGTCCCTGAACCACTGAAAGCCCTCAACTTGACACCCTGCGCGGCCGAAGGCTTAGGGTTTAGGTTTAGGGTTAAAAGGTTTAGGGTTTAGGGTCAAGGAGTTTAGGGTTTAAGGTTTAGGGTTGAAATTTCAGGGTTTAGGGTTTAGGGTTACCCGAAACCCGAAACTGGCACAGGCTGGAGCGTAACAGGGAAGCCCCCCAACCCAGAAATGAGGCTAACTCTCACTCTCCAACCCTCAGCAACACCCGCAAACCTGAAACTTGGAAGGCCTACAAAAAACCTTTTGAACGACAAAACACCGAATAAAGACCCAACATCCGAAGTTTCCCAAGCCTAAACACATACACGGGTAGCTCTCTAAATGAGGGTCCCTTTTAGGGTTCTTGTGCCGTACTGTTGGCTCTAAAAGAGGGTCTCTTTTGGGGTTCTTGTTATAAGGGTGCCGTACTATTCTTGGGGACCCTGATTTAGAGCACTACCCACCTGACACCTTAAACCCTAAACCCTAAAACCCTAAAACCCTAAACCCTAAAAACCCTAAAACCCTAAAACCCCAAAACCCCAAATCCCTAAACCCTAAAACCCTAAAGCACTAAAAACCCTAAAACCCTAAACCCTAAAACCCTAAACCCCTAAAACCCTAAAAACCCTAAATCCAAAAACTCATTAAACCGCCTAAACCCCCCAAACCCTAAAATCCTAAACCCATTGAAGAACTTGGCAACCGATGTCCCTGCCTTCGGGGCAGCGACCCGACAAACGGATGCACAGCCAGAGAAGGCAACGGCTGCGACAGAAAAAATGATCGGGCTTGTAGGGGTTTATAGGGCTTTTCAAGGCTGTTTAGGGTTTTATAGGGCTTTTTAGGGTTTATAGGGTTTAAAGAGGGTTTAGAGGGTTTAGAGGGTTTTTAGGGTTTAGAGGGTTTATAGGGTTTACCTTAAAGCCCGAAAACCTTCCTCTTTAGGGCTCCTTATTATGATTTCTTTTTATACATCCTTAAAAAGGCAGGTTCTTTGGGCTCCAGGTAGGGTTTAGGGGTCGGGTCTTCTTGAGAGCCCGAACTTCACGAGGCTTTTAACTCGGGTTTTTTTTTACCACGGCTTGGGAGGTTAGGTTGGCTTGCTTCACTGGGGTTGAAAGGAAAGAGACTTTTTGAGCGTATACATAGTTCTTGCAGTGTAAGGGTCCGCCCCGATGTTTGGTACTGGGGTTTGTGGTATAGCAACTTGATTTTGCGACTGTTGGGGTTGTTTTAACCCTAATTTCACCCTAAACCTGCTACTTCGACTGCGTGGGTTGTTTTTACCCTAATGAAACCCCAAACCTACTACTTCTTCAGACCTCGTTATTACTGCAAGAATGTATGCTAGGGAAAAGCCCAAGCCGTGAACGATGCGAGAGATGCCCCAAATTTGTCGAGGGTTCAAAGGGCTTAGGGTTTAGGGGTCTTAGGGGTTTAGGCTTAGGGTTTAGGGGCTTAGGGCTTATAGGGGCTTTAGGCCTAGGGTTTAGGGGCTCAGGGTTTAGGGGCTTAGAGTTTAGGGGCTTAAGGTTTAGGGGTTGACCCAAAACTGCATCCATGCACCGAAGCACCGTTTCTTCCCCGCGGGAAGTCTGCGGGTACGGAATGGGCTGGAGGTAAATTCCTGCTGGTGTCGCCGGATCGGACCCAAACTCATAGTTTAGGGTTTAGGGTTTTGGGTTTAGGGTTTTGGGTTTTGGGTTTAGGGTCGGGCTCAAACTTATGCCTCAAGCTTACCTGCAGTTCCTCTACACCCGTGAACGTCTCCTGAGACCTATAAAGGATTGAGTAGAGAGATTGGGGTCTATGGTGGTATGGGGTGTCAGGCTCAGAGCTTAAGACTTCTTTCTAGGGGCTAGGCTTGGAAAGGTGCGGGTGTGCACTTTGATTGCCACTGGTACGTTGCTTGTCCTACTTGGAGGTTCATGGGTTATAAGTGGGGTTATAAGTCCCCTAATATGGGTTGTAAGTTATAAGTATAGATACCCTACTTCTAACTCCAGTTTATAACTACCCATGAATCTCCAAGTAGGCACCACAAGCTTGGTGTTTAGCACCCAATTGTTGCAGTCAGCATTCTACTATTCTACATAAAGGAGAACCTTTGACCAACCCGGCCATGGTGTTTGACCGGTCCATGGTGAGCCCGACAGTCGAGCCTTAAGCATTGTTGTGACAGTAATCCTGAACCATAAAACTCCGTCCGGCCGCCACCAGCAAGTTGTACGCCTATGCGGGCACGCGCTCAAATTCCACCAACCACATACTCATCGTCGGAGATCAGTTCTTTGCGGTTGCTGCGAAGCACGCAACCCTCTTGAATAGTTGTCAGTCATGCTACAAAAGCTCAATGCTGGATGTTGTGCCTAGGTTTCAGGTTCCGAGTTCACCTGTTAGCAAACAAAAGCCTAAGTGCTTAGAGAAGCTCCTTCCCGCGACAAGTTTTCGGGGATATGACAGCTGTTGGGCAAGCATGCCTTCTTGGATGGAAAGGACATCAGAGCTTGCTGCATACGAAGCGCTTGGACATTGCGGCTACAGAAGAGGCGCCAGGAGCACTAAAATAAACTTGAGGACATCCGCGTTGGGCCTGGAACCAGAACACCGATGATCTGTGTTCAAGCTCGTACGGGCCTGGGGTTGGAGTTTAATGGAAAAGCACAGGCATGAGTAAAGGCTGCGCACTTCTCAAGTTGAATATTTGTTCAAAGCTCTAAACTAGAAAAATTAGTTAAGCCCCATAAACCCTAAACCATAGGCTCCATCAGCAAATCCCAAATCTCAACTCTCTGAAATTTCGAGCGCCGGACGTACGAGCTATCGTTGTCGGTCGCACACAGCCAGACTCAACTCAACTGGCTGAAAATCTGGCTCCCTGTTGGGGCTATATGTAAAATATCATTTATAATCCTTATTGGGTTTGGGTTTTACTATAACAAAAAGTGGAAAACTCTAGCCAACAAGGACCCAGTACATGGTACAACTCGCCTAACAAAGAGATGTCCTGGTGTACGGTATATAGGGTTTAAAATTTATAGGGTCAAGGGAGTCTCAGGTGTCAGGGAAGCATGCAAAAGAAGCATGGCGCAAGTTCTTGAGCTTGGTCTCTTCCGTGGAAAAATGCCCCCAAGTTTTGTGGTTTAGGGGTTTCAGGGTTTCTTTCGGTAGCCCCCACAGATCCTCATACAAAGCCTCAGAGGGCCCAGAAGGCCCGAAAAAAGGGTTTCTAAGGTTTTTAGGGCTTTGGGGTTTCAGGGTTTAGGGTTTTAGGGCTTTAGGGTTTTAGGGCTTTAGGTGTAAGACCCTGTCACGCCTTCCCACTATGCGTAGATCTCTAACTTAGGGTCTCTTGTTAGGTGCCCAAACATAGTACGGCACCCTCTTAACAAGGACCCTAAAAGGGATCCTAATTTAGAACCCAACAGCAAACCAAAGAAGATCTCCCGAGCTGGTCCTATAGTGCAGCAGGTCCGGATCAGGTACCTGACCTGCTGTTGCAACGCGTTCCACGCTTCCGGCAGCCCCAGACAGCCCTACTTCCGAGGGCTTGTGGATGGAAGTTGGTACAAGTATTTGGGTAGTTCTCTACATTAGGGCCCCTTCTTGGGTCCCAATATAGTACGGCACCCCAAGAAAAAGGACCCTAAAAGGGACCCTATTTTGGAGAACTACCCGTTTGCTGCTTTAGGGGTTGGTTTCGGGCTCTGAGGGTTCAGATGTTCAACTCTTGTGTTGAGATTTTATTGAGGACTCGAAGTTGAGGCAAATTTAGGGTTTGGATAGGGGGTGCTTGGGGTTTAGGGATTTAGGATTTGGGTCCTAGGCCTTTAAGCATCAAGGTTTAGGCAAACAGGGCTGGAGGCATGCAAGGATTAGGGTTTAGGGCTTTAGGGTTTGGCAATTTAGCGACCAAGGGGGAAGCCTTCCGCGTCCGAAACGCCAAGCTGCCCCGGGGCTGTACATGGCAGGGCAGTGGGAAGACCGAGGCTGGGCCACGCGAGGTCCCAAAGCAGCTACAAGGGTCAAGCCGCTACTACGATTTCGCTTTCTTATAGTTTATCTGATATGTTATAGATTACATATTATATTGTATGATATCATAACTATAGATTACATATTATATGATATTCTACTATAGTACAGTCCAGTAGGGCATAGTCTAGTATCGTATCGTATAGAGCACTAGCTGGCTACTAGCTGGTCTAAGACTAGGACGGCGCCGATGAAGACGACGGCGGCGACGACTACCGCGACGACTACGACAACGAGGACAACGACAGCTGACTACGATTGCTTCGCAAGGCCAGGGGACAATTGGCCGGAGCGCGCTGCTACTTAGAACCAATTTGTTCCAAAGCAGTTCCAACTAGTCTCACTGTGGTTGCAGCGGCTAACATTCGCAAATAATGGCTGTATCGTTTCTGCTTTCCCGACTTCTTGAATCAGCAAGGCTCAAAAGCATGCTCAAGGTTACCCTAGTAATTCGAATTAAAAGAGGTTGCGGAGGGCACGGTGCCTAGCTGTGGAGTCCAACCGTCGACATGGTGGCAAGAATAAACCCAAGATGATTGAAGCTCTCATTGCTGGTTCCCTGCTGGCGCTATACTAAAAATGATCATGCTTAATCCTTACTGGGGTTCATTATCTAGGATCCTGAGTGACCCCTAACTAATAAGGGTACCCTTTTTCCTCGTATTCGGCTTTAATCAGGAGACCCCAAAATAAAAAGGGCAAAAGGGTACTATTCAGGAACCTAGTTATAACAAATATGTAAAAGTTGTAGCCAACCAGGACCCAGATTTGATGGTGTATGTCTCTTGTAACAGTGAAGGAGTGTCTTATGCAGACAGGTTACTTGGAGGTTCATGGGTAGTTATAAATGGGGTTATAATTATAGGGCATGTATACCTATAAGCCATGTTAGGGGACTTATCACCCTACTTACGGCTGATGATAAAAATCCTGCATTATCCGTAGTAAGGAATATACCATAACTCCTCTAGTTTAGGGTCCTTAAGGTAGTGCAGGATTTATATCACCAACAGTATAACTACCCATGAACCCCCAAGTAGTCGTAGCACAGCCTTGGTGCGTGGGGACTACGGCCGCCCAGTTCCTCGGGAATCCAAACAAAACGAAGAGGGGGAAGGCATGTCGACTCCGAGTACAGCCTGCCTACCAACTGGGTTTTAGGGTTTAGGGTTTAGCAAGCTTGCCGACTCCGACTAAAGCCTGCCTTCGAGTAGGGGCCTTTATAATTAGACTGGGGTTTTCGGGGTCCCTTTTTAATAAGGAACCACCGGAATAGTATATGTAATGATTGAGGCCCCTGATTATATTACCAGTAAGCTTTGGAGCTTTGGGGTGTGTGAGGTTCAATGAGAGCAGAAGCCGCACTGGGAGTCATTTCTTGGGCCAATCCACCGGACCCCCGGACAAAAGACAAGCCGACTCCCGTAGAGAGCTGGCATGAGCTGGCGAATTCTGTGATGCATGCTCGGCTTCTCGAGTGACTTTGGCGACTGCATGAATCTAAGGCCAAGTGATGCCGGTGTACGACATGCGGGCTTCCGTGACGTTGGCCGCTTGGCTGATGCATGGGCCATTTGCTGTGCCTATAGGCTCTTAAGTAGTTGCTTTTTGGGATTACCTTATAGGATTCTAAACATAAACCATAAAAAGGAACTACTTAGGACTTTCCGAAAATAGGGGGTACCTTATTTTGGGGTCCTTATATTACGGATCCTACTATTTAAGGTACTATATTGGGGTCCTCTATTTTGGGAAACCCCCATTTGGGAACCAGCACAAATTGTCCCAAAAGGTCCAATGACCCAGCTACACAGAACCCCAAGCCCCCAACCGTAAATCCTAAGCCAGCCTACAGTAACACAGTGATAGCCCCCTCAGGCCTACTCTGCATACTCAAAGCCGAGGGCACAAATCCCCGAACATAGAGGCCTGAAATAATAATTAGAATCAAGATGCCCTGGTGGACCTTGTAACGGTTCAGCCTAGTAGGCCCTAGGATGCCTCAAGACTATCCCCCTGCTGAAGCTATAAACCACAAGCTGTTGAATCGGTTTCGACTCGTTCACCAGTGCATTGGCGAGTGAACTTGCGACATGATTCTGCGAGATGAGGCTTTCTGCCAGGTATTCTTGCAATCTGCGAACCCGGCTAAGCCAACCCAGGCACACCTTGCCATGGAAGACGTCTTTGGAAGGACAGACCAAAACCAGGACACCCCAAATCCCTGCAGCTCAAACCATAGCTACCCACACACCTGGAAGTTCGGGGTTTCCAGAACCATAAACCCTAAACTCCCTAAACCCTAAACTCCCTAAACCCTAAACTCCCTAAAGCCCTAAAGCCCTAAAGCCCTAAAGCCCTAAACTCCCTAAACTCCCTAAACCCTAAACCCCCAAAGAAGCCTAGGGAAGCAAGGGCGGCCCCTAGATGGACTCCCTAGGATACACTCTCGGCCGAGTTCAAACTTGGATGCTTCGTCCGAAGTTCCGCTCTCAGGGCAGCAGGACATGATCCTGCCATCTTACGGTTTAGGGTTTAGGGTTTAGGGTTTGTTCCCTGTTGGGGCTATAGTAAAAATTTTTCATCTTTAATCCTTATTGGGTTTGTATGCAAACAACAATGTAAAATTGTAGGCAACATGGATCCAGCCATGGGATTCCCAGAGACACCACCACCCCCTCATCAAGGGATACCCCTAAAGTGTCACCTGAATTGTTGATGTAGGGGCCTTCATCTCTAGAATAGGCTTTTGGGGTTCCTTATTCTATAGCATAATAGCAGACCCCCAAAACCCGAATCTAATTATTGAGGCCCCCGTCAGTTAAGGTGCAATCCCTATGAAGAGGTTGTGGAGTCGATGTCTTTGCTGGGATTTGAGGACGTTTGGGGTTTGGGTTCACGGCTTAAGAGCTGGGGTTTAGGATTTGGGGTAGTTCTCTAAATTAGGGTCGCTTTGAGGGTTCTTTTCATAAGAGTGCCGTACTATATTGGGGACCCAAATGGGGACCCTAATTTAGAGAAGTACCCATTTCGGGTTTAAGGATTGAGGGGTTAAGGATTCCGTACTGCACTAGTCTATCTAAATCTAAACTGTACTATCTATCTATCTATATATATATATATACTTTTCTACACTATACTATACCCTACTATGCTGCACTACCCATAGGCCCCATTAATAGTAGTTCCTTTTGCGAGTTACTTTATTAAGGTCCTAAATAAAAACTACAAAAAGGAACTATAATGGAGCCTACCCATAGGCCCCTAAGTAGTTCCCTTTTAGGATTACCTTATAGGATTCTAAATATAAACCATAAAAAGGAACTACTTAGGGGCCTATGGGTATGGGTATGCTGTACTATACCACTTGGAGGTTCATGGGTAGTTATAAGTGGGGTTATAAGTAGGGTAACTATACTTATAACCCATATTAGGGGACATAGAACCCTACTTATAACCACGCATGAGCCTCCAAGCAGGGTGTGAGGATTCATGGAGAAGGGTTTTGCAATCCAAGGATTCGGCTCAGGGGTTCGAGCTTCAGAATTTCGGATTTAGGTCTTTGTAGTATGGGTTTAGGGTTTAGGGTCTAGAGTTTGGGGTTTAGGGCTTAGGGCTTAGGGCTAGGGGTTTAGGGCTAAGGGCTTAGGATTTAGGGTTGCGGGTTAAGGGTTTAGGGAGCTCCGGATCGAGCAGCCACTCGTCAAGCTAGAGCCACCCGGCCAAAGAAGCCCATTACCCTGGCGAAAATACACCAAAATCCTTCTCTCTGAGCCCCGAAGCCCCCTAGTTCCACACAGCCCCATAATCCACACGAACTTAAAGGCCGAAAGGCCGAACCCCTGAAGCTGAAACCCTGCTTGGAGGCTCAGGGGTAGTTATAAATGGGGTCATCATTGTAGGGTAGCTATACTTATAACCCATGTTAGGGGTCGGTGCCTAGAGATTTCAGGTCATCGTAGTTTAACAATAGCAATCATCAACATCAGAACAACAGTAAGAATAATCAGCAGACACTCGTAATGGTCAATAATAATCATAGTATAAAACTAATAGTAGCAATCATCCTACTCAAAGCAAGAGACAGCTAGAAACCCTAAACCCCTGAACCCTAAACCCTAAACTAGCAGCTCCTTCGCCCAGAAAAGAAACCCCCGTGTTTTTTTTTTCAGCGGCGCCTGGCTTGGGCATGGGAGCGCCGTGCATCGAGCCTCTCTTGACATGCTTTATGGGGTTTAGGGTTTAGGGTTTAGGGCTCTAAAACCCCTTAAAGTAGGAATAGCCTTAAAACATTGTAGGGAACCCTTAATATGATTTAAGGTGGAGATATTCTCCTAATTAAGGACTATATATCTTAAACTAGAATAGGAACCCTAGTATGATTTAAGGTCTAGATTCCTCAACTATAAGGTGTTTTGGAGCCTCTCTTGACATGCTCTGTGGCTGTCGGAAGCTCTGTGGCTCTTAAGCTCCCAAGACTTAGGCCGGTTTAGGGTTTAGGGCTTACGGCTCAGGGCTTAGGGTTTTGGGTTTGGGGTTTAGGTTTCCCAGAGAACCCAACACCCCTTAATTTAGGAATATACCTTAAAATTCATGAATAGTTGAAGGCCCCTAGAATTTTTAGGTACATGTTCCTTAATTAAGGGTGTCTTGGGTTCTCTCTGTCTCTGGGTTTAGGCTTACAGGGTTCTCCGATGGTTCAGGCGTTCTGGGGCGTAGCTAGCTTTTAACCCCTAAAACATAACCTAAACCCTGGACCCTGGACCCTAAACCCTGAACCCTAAATCCTCAACCCTAAATCCTAAACCCTAAACCCTGAACCCTGAACCCTACCCCCTGAACCCTGAACCCAAACCCCGAGCCCTGAACCCGAAACCCGAGCTCTCACGTGGAGTGGGCTTAGGAGCTCGAGGTTCCGGGGCGTCAGCCTCGGGTCCCTTGATCTTGGGCACGTTTTGAGGCTTGCTCAAACCGAGGGCTCGCATTCAGGTACTGTAGTCAATGAGTAGAATAAGGGTTTAGGGTTTAGGGGCCTTAAATAATTCGAATAGGGTGTTGGGGTATACTATACTATACTTAGAATAGGGTTATGGGATATAGTATACTATAGTTAGACTGGGGTGTTGGGGTATACTATACTGTAAGGAAAATAGGGTTTCGGGGTATATTCTGCTCTGATTAGAAAAGGGAACCCCTAAACTTGTATTGGTAATTATTTAAGCCCCTATGTGAACTACCTGCTTCTTCCTCAGCAGTGCGAGCTTTGCGGTCTTCTGTCGAAACAAGGCGAGGGGCCGATTGGGGCAAGGTCCGGATCAGGACCCAGAGACTCCAACACCCCTTTAACTAAGGAATATACCTTACGTCATGTTAGGGTTCCTATCATAGTTTAAGGTATCTATTCCTTAGTTAAGGGGCTTTGGAGTCTCTGGGGATGCTTTTGGGGCCGGTTCTGGGACGGGTTCCAGAGCGGGTTCCGGTTCCGGCCCTACTGTTGATGATCTAAATCCTGCATTACCTTTATACGGACCCTAAACTATGGGAACTATGGTATATATGTCCTTATTATGGGTAATGCAGGATTTCCACCATCAACCGTAGTTTTGGCAAATGTGGTGTTCAGTGCCGTCCGCCACACCCGGAAAGTGCAGGCCATCGTGCAAACCCAAAGTGTCAGTGTGAATGCACTCGCGACTTTGCAGACTCCTACTTGGAGGTTCATGGGTAGTTATAAATGAGGTTATAAGTAGGGTAGCTATACCTATAAGCCATCTTAGGGGACTTATAACCTCACTTATAACTACCCATGAACCTCCAAGTAACGAGGAAACAATTTCGGAATCCAAGACATGGGCCACGGCTTAGGGTTCAGAGTGACATGGCTAGCTCTCTAAATCAGAATCCCTCTTTTAAGTCCCCGAAATAGTACGGCACCTCATAAAGGGACCCTCAAACGGGCCCCTAGCTTAGAGAACTACGGACATGGATAGGAACCCCAGAGACTCCCAAACCCCTTAATTAAGGAATATACCCCTAAATATTAATTAGAATAGGAACCCCATATGATGTAAGGTATATGTTCCTTCATTAAGGGGTTTTGCAGTCTCTGGGACCCCTAAACCCCTAAAACCCCAAAACCCTAAGCCCCTAAGCCCCTAAACCCCTAAACCCTAAACCCCTAAACCCCTAAACCCCTAAACCCTAAGAGCCCGAAGAACCCTAAACCCTAAACCCCTAAACCCTTAGACCCTAAGAACCCTAAACCCCTAAACCCGCAAACCCTAAGAGCCCTAAGAATCCTAAGAGCCCTAAGAACCCTAAACCCCTAAGCCCCAAACCCCTAAACCCCAAACCCCAAACCCCAAACCCCTAACCCCTAACCCCTAAACCCCCCAAACCCTAAACCCCTAAACCCCTAAACCCTAAGAGCCCTGAGAACCCTAAACCCCTAAACCCCCAAACCCTAGCAACCCTAAACCCTGAACCCTAAACCCCAAACCCTAATAACCCTAAACCCCTAAACCCTAATAACCCTAAACCCCTAAACCCCCAAACCCTATTAACCCTAAACCCCTAAACCCCTAAGGAACCCCTCAGCACCTCCCTGGAAAAAGCCGCTCTTCCGGCCTCGTTCTTCAGGCCACTCAGCGGGCAGGTGCAGGTGTTGGTGCCTGGGGATCAAGACTTTTTAGGGGTTTTAAGGGTTTAGGGTTTTTAGGGGTTTAGAGTTGAGGGGTTTAGGGGTTTAGAGGTTTAAAGGGTTTAGGGGTTTAAAGAGTTTAGGGGTTTGGGGGTTTACGGTTTGGGGTTTAGGGTTTAGGAGTTGAGGAGTTGAGGAGTTGAGGGGTTCAGGGTTGTAAGGCTGAGGTTTGAAGATTACACTTAGCATCAAAACACCCAAATAGCCATATGTAATACGGTTGATGATGTAAATCCTGCATTACCTTAAGGACCCTAAACTATGGGAATGATGGTATATTCCTTTGTATGGGTAATGCAGGATGTATATCATCAACAGTAGGATCTTTGGGCCCAAAAGCCTTACAAAATGAGTCCTTTGAGGCCTGAGGGATTAGGGTTCGAAGGTCACGGGTAGAAAGGCTTAGGCAAACCCTTTAATGGCGACGTACCTTTGCTGGTTTAGGGTTTAGGACTATGATTCGACTTCCGACATGAGCCGCTGGGAATGCTCTTGGCATTGCTAGGAGTGATGCAGCTCCGGTCCTACTAGCCCTTTTAACTGGTTGTCGTGGTGGTGACTTCTAGCTGTCTGGGACATTTTCAAGTGGGTAGTTACCGCTATAGGAGCCTTATAGAAGGTCTACTTACCTTGAAGAGGCCTTATAGAAGCCCTATATACCCTAAACTCCCCGCCTGTAGTTTCCTTTAAAGCTGTCTCGCTCTCCGACAGCCACAGCGGCCGAGCGGCCATCACCCTTCGGGTAACTCTCAAAAGGTCGGCAGCGGCCTGGCGCAAGGGCGAACGTCGAGGCGGGCTTTCTTGGGGTTTTAGCGGGTTTCCTTGGGGAGTTATGGGCAGGGGGCTTGGGGCATTAAGGGTTTGGGAATCTAGGCCGGCGGCTTCAGCGTCGGAGTTTTAGATTCAAGATGTTTAAGGGTTCAGGCCGGAGGACCATCCGTTTCTAGAACATCATGAACCCCCGGGCGTTGAAGAAGGAGCCCGGTGCACAGATGTCCACTCAACACACACATAACAGTATCGACTCAAAAGGGGGCTTACTTGGAGGCTCATGGGTAGATATAAGTGGGGTCATAAGTCCCCTAATATGGCTGATAAGTATAGTTACCCTATTTATGACCCCATTTATAGCTACCCATGAACCCCCAACCCTATAGAACCCCATAGAACCCTTAAAGGAACCCTATTTATAGCTACCCATGAACCCCCCAAGTAGGGTTGAGGGGTCGCCCCTCTTCAGTCCGAAAGACCTGCGGGCAGCAGCGTCGGCCGCGGTGGGCAGGCCATCAAGGTGCAGGCGGCTGGGTCCTACATGGATGAGGGCTTGAGGTGCAATATCGGGGCATGAAGGGGGGCTTTGGGGTGTATGTGACTAATGAAACCGGGACTACAGCAGATGTGTGACTCGCGCCTGCTTGGGTCATGTCCGTAGCATCATCGGAACCTCAGACGGCCTCGGCCTTTCGTGCCTCGAACCCTCTAGGGGCCTCATCCGACATACGGTTGATGATATAAACCCTGCATTACCTTAAGGACCCTGGACTATGGGTTCCTTACTGAGGGTAATGCAGGATGTATATCATCAGCCGTATCAAGGTGACAAGATTCTTGGCAGTGTCCGACTGCCCGAACTAGACCCCAAACCCTACGCCGAAACTCGGAAGCAAGCCAACACCGAACCGAAAACGGGACCTCCACGCGACGCCTGCACCGGAAACCTGTTTCTTAAAGTCGAAACCGCAAAACAGAAGTTAGACCTCACAAAAAGAATATGTGTGTGTATATATATACACATAGATATTATATATTACTTGCTTGGAGCCCCCAAATAGTTTCAGAATCCATGCAGTCCGACATGCGGCCCGAAGCAGGGCACATGCCTTAGTTGGGACCCACGAGACGTGACGGGGATTTCGCGCTTATGCCTGCGTACTCTTGCGGGAAGCAGTTGCACTATGGCCAGTATGGTTTATAGGGCTTCGAGATTCCCACAGGGTGTAGGGTTTAGGGCTTACTTGGAGGTTCATGGGTAGGTATAATTAAGTGGGGTTAGAAGTCCCCTAATAGGGGTTATAAGTATAGTTACCCTCCTTATAACCCCATTTATAACTACCCATGAACCTCCTTACTATGATTTCCTTATTAGCCCTGAAAAGAGGTAGGTCCTCAGAATTCTAGGTAGGGCCGAATGGGTCTTTAGAAACCTCAGAGGTTTATGATCGAGTAAGCCCTTCCGGGAAGCCTAAGCTTCTGAAAAGCCCGAGACCTCAACTTAGGGTGTAGGGTTCAGGGTTTAGGGTTCAGGGTTTAGGGCTTAGGGTTTAAGGTTCAGGGTTTAGGGTTCAGGGTTCAGGGTTTAGGGTTTAGGGCTTTTAGAAGCCCATCCCGGAGCTCGGAGCTTGCATAAAAGTTGCAGGTGTTGCAGCCGTCGGCGGCGGTGTAGCTCACGCCAGGGCAGCACGTGTCGTCATCTCGGGAAGCTCCAGGCTGATTGGCAATTCACCCGTAACAGCTCAATGTGGGTAGTTTTCTAGATTAGGGGCCTTTTCAGGGTCCTCTTTATAAGGGTGCCGTACTACTGGTCCCATAAAAAGGGACCATATTATGGGGTAGTTCTCTAGAACTAGGGGCCCTCTCAGAGTCCTCTTTTATATGAAGGTGCCGTACTATAGTGGACCCAAAAAAGGGACCATAATGTTGAGAACTACCCATCTAGCAGTCCCAACATAACAATAACACCTCGATGATAATCTTCCAATACTAGTAATCATAAATAGTAATCATAACAGTGAAATTTTTCACACTGATGATAATGAAGAACAAGTATAGCATAATCAGGGCAAGAGGAACAGTACAGCACGCGTCGCCCTGGGGACCAGCAGGCGCCAACACCGACATACACTGAAAAGATAGTGATACTAGACTAGACATGTCAATACTTCTTTTCCAAACGAAATGCTACATAATCATACACAATAATAGTACTGATATAGTAACAGCAAGTCATAATCACTGTACGAAGAGTAAAATAGAGTAAACACGATCTCCGATATCAACAATGACTCCGATACTGATAACATAGACATGGAGAGGCAAACCCTCAACCGGAAATCCCGGTGTCTACCCTAAACCCTAATTAAACCCTCAGTGGTCAACCTGAAGCCCAAGCTTCTTTGGGTGAACTCCGAAAGCTTCAAAGTGCGCACTCCTGGCATGGTGAGTCGACCCCCCCCCCCACCCGCGTTTCGCCCTCCAAGTCTAGATGTGGAACCTTGAACCCTACCTGGACCCTAAAGAACCTACCCGTTTTAGGGTTCCTTATTATGATTTCTTTAACCTGGAATCTTCCAGCCGGGCGCTTGGACTCTCCCACAGGAAAGGATTTGGAGTCCCAGACGTAAGCCTTCCCAATTGCGTTTAGGGTTTAGTGGTTTAGGGGCTTAGGGTTTAGGGGTTTAGGGGTTTAGGGGTTTAGGGGTTTAGGGTTTAGGGTCATTCTTGTGTCTGTGCTTGTTGACCTGGGCCGTGGTCGACTGCTTTTGATCAGCTAACATGCGGGCGT
>CAJNJA010007417.1:0-15757 GCA_905231915.1 Symbiodinium necroappetens
GTACACACATATGTATATATATATACAGATACATACACACATGCATGCATGCATGCATACATACATACATACATGCATACATACATACATACATACATACATACATGCATGCTTGCATACATAGATACATACATAAACCTAGAAATATGTATACACACACATATATATATATATATGTATATGTATTCACAGACACACATATATATATATATGTATATACATACATACACACAGACAAGCAACTTAACTTATGCATACATACAACCTGACTCTCATTCTACACTGTAGCTTTACAGGGTTCGAAACGAGCAGCATCAGCCTATGGTAGTGCTCCATGCTGAGGGGCTCGTAAAGGAGCCCTATATGTTGATGCACGTCTCTTCTTGGGCTGCTGGTCATTTTCAGGCAGAGCCTGAAGATGTAGGCGATGACCATGGGCTTAGTTTTGGGGCTTTGGGGTGTCGGGTTCAGGGTTTAGGGATGGGTTGACGGTGCAGGGTGTGGCCCCGAAGCCCTAAAGGTCCAAGTACCAAGTACATCATTTTGCAATCTTACACTCCTGTCCTACATCCGAGGCTGCGACTTGAGCTTCTTTACCATGGTCTCCTTCGTCTTCTGCGCTTTACGAACCGCCTCGCTGGGGGCGTTTTCAGCTGGGCTTCCAGGAGTCCTCAAACCCAAAAACCCTAGAGCTCTCGTTTTTATAACGTCTGCAGGGGTTCCACAAGGAGTCGTCGGGTTCTCAGATAGGGTTTCATGTGGTTCTTATTGTGTGTTTATCAGCGGTTTTGGAGAGTTTCGTGGGCTTCCTGTTCTCTTGCAGCTGGGGTTATTGGTTTGGGTGAGCAGTTGAGGGTTGAGGTTTCGAGAGTGTTTTACATGTTAATGCTGCAGTTCAGGAATATGACGCTCTGCTTACGTGCCCTGAACGCTGAAACTGCACCATTCGCCATGAAAGGCTGCCCTGCACTGAGCAAAATCTCTGTAAACCCTAAACCCTAAACCCTCAACTCGCATCGGAAGACTCACATGGCAATGCGTGCCTTCTTCTTGTCCTGGCGATGGCAAGAAGTGAACTGAAATACCGAGACATTCGGTTGATGATATAAATCCTGCATTACCCATATACCATAATTCCCATAGTTCAGGGTCCTTAAGGTCATGCAGGATGTAGATCATCAACAGTATGTCGGCCTCAACACAAAGCACCATAGATACAAGCCCTCACAACCGGCTCTCCGGGTGAAGCTGATGGGGGATGCCTCCAGGTCTTATAAGTTTAGAGGCTCCTTTTTGTTCACAGGATCTGTGAGAAGGATCCCAAGAATTCGAGGTCTACATCTTCAAGCCAAAGCCCTGGGTTTAGGGTTCAGGGTCATACAGCAGGGAAGACTAAGAAGGAGCTCCATGAAAAGTCCTTCACAAATACCATGTTCTGCCGCGATCTGGTTGCTGGGTTCTGTCGAGACCCTCTAATTACTTTCCGGAATACATTAAAAAGTATTTGGGGGTTTGGGGCCTATCGGTCTTATAACCCCTCACCCGACAACCTAAACATTAAGACCAACACGGCAGTACTCCAAAAGGGCTCCGCAAAGAGGCGTTTCCGAAGCACAGGCTGACGCACTAATCGCTGCAGACTTACAGGGTACAGAGAATGTGGGTTGTCAGGGTTCAGGGTTTCGGGACAAGGTTCATGATCGCAATCGACAGCGACTTGCAGCGGCCACAATATCTTGCGATGGAAACTATTACCTGCAAGCCCCTGAAGGAGGACATACAATGAAAGGTTAGCCCGATACCCTCAACACTCCCAAAGCCACCCTAAATAATAAACCTAACGCCCCAAAGTCTACTCTCCCAACGCCCTAAACTTTGAATCCAAAACCTAAACCCAGAATCCTTTTCCATCTGCTTCTGCCGCTTTTGCAAGAGCCACTGTTGCTTCTCCTGCCCAAACGAGTTTTAGGTTTTCGGGTCCGCGATTGACAAGAAAATAGGGGGAGTAAGCTAACAGAGGCAAGTAGCTCCAGTGACAGTGGTTTGCAGATCATGTTCTTCAGATCACGGGAAAAAAACATCGCCCTCATCGAGGGTTACTGCCTGAGTGCTGCTGTGGGCTGAAGGTGATCATGTCTGTCTGCCTGTCCCTCTAGATTATCTGGTTTGGGGTTTTGGGGTACTAACAGTTTTGGATTCATTTTCGTTCAGGTTTGGGCTTAATTGGGCCACCCCTTTTCAGCCGGCCAGGTACCTAGGCTTCAGGGCTTAAGGCTTAAAGGGTCAGGTTTTCGGGGGTTCGGAGTCCATCGGGTGGTTTTTACCCCGTAGCAGCCGAACTAGCATGAACTACGATAAGCGGGAAAAGCATAGGAGTCTTCGGGGACAAAGTGTTAGGGCCCAGGTCTCGGCTTCGAGGTGACTTCGTCCAAAGCTGGGCGCCCGAAGGAGGCAACACTTGGACAATCGCGCCAGAAGCCCCCCTAAACTTAAACCCTAAACCCTAAATCCCAAACCCTAACCTTAAACCCTAAACCCTAAACCCTAAACCCGACATCCTCGATTGGAAGCAAACCCCTCGGGGTGGAACTCTGGGACTGGTATTGCGTGAAAGCCTCAGGCTGTGCCATATATACAGCTTAGAGCCCAAAACCGGTTATCCGATTTCATCTATCTATCTACGTATCTATGTATCTACGTATCCATCTATCCATCTATCCATCCATCTAACCATCTATCTATCGATCGAACTATCGATCGATCTACCTATCTATCGATCTATCTTATTATCTGTCTATAACTATCTATCTATCTATCTATCTACCTAGCTACCTATGCGTATAGAATCAGATAGAGAGAGAGAGAGAGCAGCTAGATAGATCGGCAGATAGATAGACAGATAGATAGGTAGATACATAGATAGATGCTAGATAGAGAGCGAGAGAAAGAGAGAGACAGAGAGAGAGAGACAGAGAGAGAGAGCGAGAGACAGATAGAGAGACAGGTGGACAGATAGACAGGCAGATAGATAGATAGATGGATGGATAGATAGGTAGAAATATAGACAGATAGACAAACAGACAGGTGTGCAAATAGATAGACAGATGGATAGATAGCGAGATAGATAGATAGACAAATAGATAGAGGGTTGGGTAGATAGATAGATCGATACATAGATAGACAATGATAGACAGAGAGCCAGATAGAGAGAGAAAGATAAATGGATAGATAGGTAGATAAATAACTAGACAGATAAAATGATAGATTTTCGATCATAGACAGTTAGATAGACAGATAGATAGACAGATAGAGAGACCGACAGATAGATAGATAGATAGATAGATAGATAGATCGATAGGTAGGTAGGTAGGTAGGTAGGTAGGTAGGTAGGTAGGTAGGTAGGTAGAGAGATGAACACATGGGCAGATAGATGGAAAGACAGACAGATAGATAGGTAGATAGACAGACAGATAAACAGACATGTAGATAGGATTATAGATATAGATAGATAGATATAGATAGCTAGATAGACAGATAGATGGATAGATAGATAGACAGATGGATAGATAGACGGATAGATAGATAGATAGATAGATAGATATATAGTTAGACAGATAGATGCATACATAGATAGGTAGGTAGATAGATAGATAGATAGATAGACAAACATACGCACCTTAAACCCTATAAAGCCTGGTAAAACAACCGAAAGAAGATCTGCGCCTGCGTCTGCTTGTTGCGGAATTCAATGTCTGACACTTCCTGCTTCACCTCTGCTACAGGGTTTAGAGAAGAGAGATTAGGGACCAAGGTTTAAGGATCAGGGTTTTTTTAAGGTGGACATGTGCACTCACTAACTCTCCCACGAGCACACTGGCCATTTGGCCCTCCACAACAAAAGAACCTAGACAGGATCAGGGTTTAGGGGATAGGGTTGCGAGGATAGGTTTTAGGGGACAGGTTGTCGGTGATAGGGTTTCGTAGGGTTTAGGATGCTTCAGGGTTGGCTTTAGGGTTTGGAGGGTAGAGTCTGGTTGATGACGGCATAAGCGGAACACGAGACATTGCCAACCTGCCGCATCACGCGATTTGTACTCATGCGCAGCCCTTCTAGTAGCCTTCAAAATCTTAAACCCTAATCGTGCCCCTATACGAGGCCTTTCGAGAACCAAGAACAGCACCAAATGATTGCTACGGGCAGAGCACAAAGCAGTTGCCAAGACCCTGGCCTTCAGCATCTGCTCCTGCTAGAACCGGGTTAGGGTTTAGGGTATTTGGGGCTTTAGGTTTTGGGGTTTAGGGTTTGGGGTTTGGGGCTTTCGGGCTGGAGGTTTAGGATTTAGGGATCGTTAAGCTTAGGGTACCACGCATTCAGCCATGTGTGCTAGTATCCGTCTAGACACATTCTACATAGTTACTTGGTTGCACAAAGGGCAAAGACATTTGTAAATAATGAATAAATATCTCGTAATTTGCGAAAACCTGCTATGTGAATGCTTTGACGACAACCAATATGTATACATGCCTGCACAAGCAAACTCCTGTCATGGCTGCATGTTAGGTTGCATCAAGAAAAGTGTCTACGGTGGTGAATAAGCCCGCGCGAATGCCTGTATGCGAATCTGCAGTTCTTATGTACACACGGAGGCCCAGCAGATGCAAGACTGGATTGCACCCTCGGCGAGCTTGCAAGACCGATGTTTCAGCTTGAGCCTCGCGGAGAGAGGCCCAGCGTCCGTGATATCTTTTGGGGCAGAAGCCCCTATCCCGACACGATGGTCAGTTTGGGGGTTCATGCAGAAAGAACGAGAAGGCCACATGCCACTCGCACATCTACGGCTTTCTCAGTGCAGCTCAAGTTCAACAGAGTCTGTGGCCCCTGAGTTCAGTGACTTGAGGCTTATGGCCAAGGTTTTTGGTTTAGGGTATTACCAGTCTAGGGTGCTTATAAGTTATAAGTGTTTGTACTACCTCACTTGTTGCAATCTCTCGGCTACGAGTCCCTGAACCCTACCTCTAATCTCCCTTCAGTTCCTTTTCTTGGCTTCCACTTATAGATTAAGGATCCTAGAAGGTAACCCCAAAAAATTGACTACAATGGAGAATCGGTAAACTCTACATTGGATCCTAAGCTCGTCTTGCGGCTTATTCAAGCCCTAAAGACTTTAAATCCTTAACCCTAGACCACTAAGCATTAAACCCTCAACCCAAAGCCCTAAACCTAAACTCTGAAAGCCCTCAGCCCTAAACCCTACACCCTAAACCCTAAATCCTAAACTCTAATGGCCGAAACCGCTTAAACCCTAAACCCTAAACTCTAGCTTAAACTCTAGGCCCTAAACCCGAAACCCTGAAACTCTAAACCGGCAGGCCCCATGATCTCCTGACTGAACTTCTTGAAGGTCAGAGGGGGCTCTCCCACGAGCACCATCGCCACACCTCTTCGGTTTAAGGTACAGGGTTTTGGGGTTTGGGGGCTTAGGATTTAGGGTTCAGGGTTTTGGGGCTTTGGGGTTTAGGGTTTAGAGACCTATGTTAATTTACTTCTGAGACGAATCGAGTTGGTCTTTCTTTGGGGGGCGTAAAACATTCCCTAAGGGTCCATGTACCCAAAGCTGTTGATGATATAAATCCTGCATTACCTTAAGGACCCTAAACCATGCGATTTATGGTCCATTCCTTAAAACGGGGTAATGCAGCATATGCGTCGGCCCCAAAGTACTAAAATAGGGACTACTTTGAGGCCAACGTATATCTTCTTTGGGGTACATGGACTCTTAGGGATTGAATCCGCGTGCAACATGGTATAATTTGCAGCGCCGAAGCCTGAACACCAAATCCTCCCTGATAGTGAAGTTCTGATAGACAGAAGATCCCTAAACCATAATCCCCATAACAACCCTAAACCCTACAAACCTAAGACTAGAAGTGCTTGGGCCGCTTCAGGTTCAGGGCTAGATCACAGCTGCTTCTGTCAAGAGCAAGGGCGACGTTTCTTCGAAGATGGCCAAGTCTTAGGACTGTCTTTGGATGTCACTACGGTTGAGGGTATAAATCCTGCATTACCCATAATAAGGAATATCCCGTAACTCCCATCGTCTAGGGTCCTTCATGCAGGATTTTTATCATCAACCGTAAGACTGGGAATCATAAATGCAGTCGCCGCACGCTTGAAGCCATACCACTTTGGTACGTTCTCCAGTCGCTCCTCCTGCGACGAAGGATGCTTCAAGCCGAGCCGTCAGAAATCTTCAGCCCAAAATCCGGCTGCCTTACGAACACCTAACCCTAAACCCGAAACCCTAGGACCCTAAACCCTAAACCCTTAACCCTAAACCCGAAACCGAAGCCTAAACCCCAAACAGCCCAAAGCTGTAACACGGTTTAGTTTAGGGTTTAGCGTTTTTGGGTTTAGAACTTGAGCAATTTACCCCAAGCTGAAACATCCAAGAATCCAAATCCTTATGCAACGAGTAAACCCTGTTTCGATTTGTGTGGGTTCTCGCCGGACCCTAACGTTGCCAAGAGGCACCTCTCACAAGGATTCTTGTGTTCACTTCTATATGGGGTTTCCCAACAGTAACCACTTGAATGAAAACACTGAGCTGCAAGATAAACCTGCCAACGCAAACATCAACCCACGCCCTACTTAGCCCGGAGTGCATGCCATTCAACAAAGCCCAACTTAGCCAATAATGTGATGGTGGTTCCAGTTTTGATCTGAGGGCCCAAGAGGACTCGACATCCTGCATGGCTCGACATGTCGTTAGCAAATCGCCCTTCAGCAAACCTGGGATGACGAGCAGGAGGTATGTACCACCTGTCACAGCCAACTTCGGAGCCAGAAAGATGCTGTTACACAACGCAATGCCTGTTGCATGATTGCAGACCTGATCTGCCCTCAGAGTGATTGCCCGCTCTTCATCTGGCAAGCATAGCTCGTTATGGACAAGCTGGATGCCATCCACATCGACACTGGATTCCCACTTTGCCTGCTTCAGCTGAGCTGTATGGCCATTCTCAGCATGAGCCTTTCTGTTGCAAATGTCTCGCGCAAGAAATCATCTGGCAGTGGGGTGATCAATCATCCCTGCAGTTCTACTCACATAAGCACTGTCAGTCAAAGCCAGGCAGCTCCACGTGGAGGTAGTGCTAATCGCTAACTGCTGCGAGCTAGCAGCTGCCCTTAGGGCGTAGGGTTTAGGGTACAACTTGACACCAATGAACTGATTCAGAAAGGCCAAATAATCGCTGCACATGTGCACACTTGCAGAGAAAACAGGCGCTAAACCCTAAACCCGAACATCTTCCCAGCAAAGTCGGACATACCCATTGAATGAGCTTACACTTGAAGTTGGCATTACCTATGGAGATAGAAATAGTCCTAAGTAGATCTCCATAAAATGTTGGTGCACATTATAGTGTAATGGTCTGTAGTTGTAAAAACAGAATCCTGAGAAATAGCATTGGTCATAATTACGACCCCAAAGAAGTACTTGCTGCGCTATTTTCACTAACTCCTTCATCAGATTGCCCCGGATCTCCATGACGACGTAGTTCCTGCGAGAGGCTCACGGTTCACGCTCAAAATAGAAAGGGCTCCGGGTTTAGGGGTTTAATTAGGTATTAAGATGGTTCAGGGTTTAGGGCTAGAAACGAGGTAACCTTGCTTTGCGTCTGTCATTTTCCGTGTCGCTCACTAAGTCACCAAGTGCAACAACGTGTGATAACCTGTGTGTTCTCGACTCCCGGAACACACCACTAACACGTGGCCGGAGCGCCAAAGTATCAGAGAATTCATGAAAGCCCTATAGGTCTCCACCTGGGTAGGTCTCTACATCAGAGTCGAGTTATAAGTCCCCAACGGGTTTACAAGCCGTACCGATAGTTGAGAGAAAGCTCGGGAAACAAATATAGCTTAGCTTCGCTTCTTGTTTGGGTTTTACTGAGCTTTCTGTTGGCTTGCGGTAGCTTGTTGCGTGTTATTCCAAGCTTCCACTACCTTTGTATAAAGCCGTTTCTAGCTTGCTATTGGGAAAGCATAGAACCTACAGACACCTTCTAGAAAGACAGCAGGCGGCAGACCCGATTGGACGAACATCGGGCAGCGTGATGGGTGTTTCGGGGGTTCGTGGTCAGATCGGCCTACATTTCATTTCGGCAGCTCATTGCAAGAACTACAACTGTGACGCTTTCTATATATATACACACACAGACATGCATATAGACGCACAGATAGAAAGATATAAAGTTAGGAGGATAAACAAACAGATATAGAGACAGAGAGAATAACTAAATAGAGAAGCATCTTAGAAAGATATCCATAAACACAGAGAGACAGACAGACCGACGGATAGACAGACTGACAAACAGACAGACAGACGGACGGACGAAAGGACGGACGGGTAGGTAGGTAGGTAGGTAGGTAGGTAGGTAGGTAGGTAGGTAGGTAGGTAGGTAGGTAGCTAGGTAGCCATACAGCTATAGAAACCTGAGTCCGATCTACACAAGTTCAAACTTGACGGCTTTCCACCTAGACCCCCCAACTACCCTCTGTTTTGCCCCAAACACCCTCCATTCAGGACCATAAGGGCTTCAATAAGGGGCACTTGGGTGGTCCGGGTGGGAGCCCTGAGTGCAATGACCCTTCGACACCTAGGCTACCTCCAAACACCCTGTAGGCTAAACCCCAAATCCCCAGGGCCGCCAAAGCCCCGAGGCCCCCAAAAAAACACCAGACAGTACAGAACGCCCTGTAGCGCCATTATTGGGCTTAGGGGCTTAAGCCCCCTCCAAACCCTAACTCACCCAAAAATGCCCGACAAGCCTGGCTTGGATCGATGCCACGGCATTCAGAACCCGTCGCACGCTGAGATCATCGAGCTGTGGGATGCCAAAGCCTCTTAGGGTTTCAGCTTCAGGTCCTTTTTAAGGCTTCAGGGGTTCAAGGTTTAGGGCTCAGGTTTTTGAGGCTTTAGGGGTTTAGGGTTTAAGGGTCAGTTCTTTTGAGGCTTTAGGGGTTTAGGGTTTAAGGTTCAGTTCACTTGAGGCTTTAGGGGTTTGGGGTTTAGGGTTCAGGTCTTTTACGTTTTTAGGGGTTTAGGGCTTAAGGTTCAGTTCTTTTGAGGCTTGAGGGGTTTAGGGTTTAGGGTTCAGGTCTTTGGAAGCTTTAAGGGTTTAGGGTTTAGGGTTTACGGGTTAGTTTAGGGTTCAGGCCGTTTAGGGTTCAGGCCGTTGAGGCTTTAGGGGTTTAGGGTTTAGGGCTCAGATTTTTGAGGCTGTAGGGTTTAACCAGAGTCATTCCAGGGTTTTTGTTTAGGTTTCACTCCCGGCTGAGACGACATCTTAAAAGGAGGTGAACCCAGATTGTTACACCGTGCTCACTTTGGAACCACAAAGCTGCAACGCCATTTGCGCGAATAGCAGCACACGGTTTGCACGGTAATTAGGCAGCGCATTACCTCTGAATGCCCGCTATGTATGGGCATGTATACATAATACACGCATATGTATGGCTATGCACATACATGTGTACACACACACACCACGCATATCTATAACTCTATTTTTCTGCATGTGCAGAGTCAGGGTGAGGAGAGAGAAAGAGCGAGAGAGAGGAAAGAGAGAGAGAGAGAGAGATAAACACAAGAAAAACACAGAGTGTGCAGAGTCGGTTTTCTTATCATACTGCCGGAAGGACTAGCGCTGTGTACCCCTTACACCCTAAAGCCTAGACCCTAAACCCCTTCGCCCTTAACCCCTAAAGCCTACTGTAGTCCATCCCTCGGGTTTGCGACATGTTCCCTTTGAAGGCTATCTGCCAAGCCTAGCTCAGAAGCCACCTCCAACCCCATGTCCCAATAACACTGACAATCCGTAAACCCTAAACCCTAAATCCTAAACTCCTGGTCCGGGCGGCCCATATCTGGCTTGTCGTTGGAGCTGCGTGAAAGAAGGGAGTAGCCCTTCGGCCTCGTCAAGCCGCCTGGGCTCTAAATAGACCAAAACGGAGTTCCGTTTTGGAGCGTTCTTTATGGGTTTTGGCTTTAGGGTTGAGGGTTTATTGTTTACCGGTGACCTTCTTACAGGGTTCCGTTCAAGGGTCTCCTGTTCAGGGCTTCCTGTAAGGATTCCGCTTAACGCCGTCCCTTTAAGGCTTAAAGTGTAGGCCTGAGAAAGGAATCCTTGAAGGAAGCTTCTAGGGTTCCTACCCATAGGCCCCGAAGTAGTTCCTTTTTATGGTTTATATTTAGAATCCTATGAGGTAATCCCAAAAAGGAACTACTTAGCGGCCGATGGGTAATTCCTGTAAATCTTTTCGTTTGGTTTACGCGGGCTTTGCCGGAGATATTTGTGCGGTCCATGGGCTGCTCATGGGTCCAAACGGATTTTCTGAAGCTTGAAGACGAGGTCTGCAGATGGATCCTTAGGGTCTATTTGCTGGGTCACAACTGCAGAGTACTTAAACCCTAAACCCTAAACTCTAAACCCTAAACCCGAAAACCCCAAACCTAAACCCTAAATCCTAAACCCTGAACCCTCAACCCTCAGCCAGACCCTAAGCCCCCGAAAAACGCTTGACCTGAGCGCCCCACTCTTCTCGCACCAGTTGAGAAGAGAACGGTCGCCTTGGGGGCATCCAGCCCTCTTAGGGGTTTAGGGGTTTATTTCGTGCCCCAAGGGGGGTTGCTGTATGGGTGCTTTGTATCAAAAGCCTGTATAAGTATAGGATATATAGGTACATGGAGCTGAGGGCAGGCTTTGGGACAAGGGATTATAAGGCCCCGGGATCGGCAACGTCGAGAGCGTGACTTCAGACCCCCAAACTTTCCATGTCCGTTTTTTTGAGCCATGTGGGTAGTTCTCTAAATCTGGGGCCCTTTTTAGGCCCCCCAACATAGTACGGCACCCTGAAAAAGGAGTCCTAAAAGGGATCCTAATTTAGAGAACTACCCATGTGTAGCCTCTCCCTATGATCCTAGCTTCAATCCCCAGGAAAGGCACAATCGTACACCCTTTGCCTTGTTCGAAGAGCAGCAACGGAAAATGCTAAAAGCTTGAACTTAGGCCCTACACCCTAAAGCCAAAAGCTCAAGAATAATCCGGCTCGAATCAGTTTATGTAGTTGCAACGCAGCAGGCTTTCACAAAGTCAGTGACCTTTCTTTATACTGTCTGAGACCGACTAATGCAAAGCCAGAGTTGCAGATCGATGGTTTCAGGTTCAGTTCCGGTGTTTACGTTTTATGGTTTATAGGGGTTAAGGGTTTAGGGTCTTGGAATAAGGGTGTATTTCTTAGGCAATCAACTGCAGATATCACAACAGGGTAGCTTGAGGAGTGCAAAGAGCTAGTACTGCTTGCCTGGAGCAGCAGCATTGATCATGACAATCAAGGTAGTGACAAGCGCACTCATTGCAATTGCAATGGTGGCTATTCGTTCATAAACCTTCAACTTTAAACCCTAACCCGTAAACCCGTAACCCTTATCAAACCGTCTCAAGCAACCCTAGAACCCGCAAACAAAGGATATAAGCCAAGGCCGCTCAGCTCCACGTAGGTAGGGTTCTTCTGGAGAAACCTGGTGCAAACAGATTGTTTAGGAGATACCTAAGCCCCCAAAAACCTACCTTTTTAGGGCTCCTCATTATGATTTCTTTATATAAGTC
This sequence comes from Symbiodinium necroappetens, assembly GCA_905231915.1. Taxonomy (NCBI): domain Eukaryota; class Dinophyceae; order Suessiales; family Symbiodiniaceae; genus Symbiodinium; species Symbiodinium necroappetens. The sequence goes on from CAJNJA010007417.1 coordinate 11,668, forward strand.
CTTAAAAGGTAGTTTGGGTGGGGTTAAGGTAGGGCTTATAGGGACACCGAAACCCAAACACCAAGCTAAAGCCCAGAACCTCGACCAGGTTGCTTCGAGGCACCCTGTTCTCTCAGTCTTGCTTTCGAGGGGCAACAGGAAAAAGTCTAGTTGCTCCCTCGTATCATGTACAGCATCCCGATGAGGCCAAAGTAACCACATGGGGGTCAGAACTTCTCAGAAGGTGAGCTCAGTATCTGCACGCTTGGTTGTTGATATTGGTACATGCCGACATCCAGTCCATCCAGCGTCTGTTTTGTGGTGCCAACTCTGCAGGGACACATCATGATGGCTGAAGACTGAAGATGACGTTTCCTCGTCTCAGGGTTCCAAGACACATACATTTCAGATCAAGTCATGGTGTCGTGTGCGGCGATGGAATTTACAGAAGATCGTCTTGGTTTGAAAGATGTACGCCTATATCGCAATACGATCTGTGATGTATTGGATTCATGGCATCTCGATCTGATTCACCCACCTCAAGCCCTAAACTCTTGGAGCCTAAGCCAGCACGAGGAGGGTGAAAAAAACAAGACATGCACCATTTCATAGTCGCGATGTGCCGTAAGTCTTGGGCATCCTTGTTCTTGTTCTTGCTCTTGTTGTTGTTGTCGTCCGTACTACTGTACATTAAAACTCACATTATCGGCACAAGTCCCAAGACTAGGAGACTAGGAGTAATACAATTTTGAGCCACTATGCTGCCCAGCTTTCCCTAGACCGAACCCCAATAGAAATCCGTGTAGGATCCTTTTTACAGACCCTTCTAGAACCTGGGTTGGAAACAAGGACTCCTAAACCCTAAACCCTTAAACCCAATAAACACTAAATTAACACTAAACTTAAACCCTTAAACCCTTAAACACCTATTTGAGCCCCTAAACCCCTAAGCCCAACCACAACTCCTACAATACCCTAAACCCTAAACCCTAAAACCCCCTAAAACCCTTAATGAGGACCCGAAGCTTTAAACAGAACCCTAACCCCGTGCCAGCAGCCCCACACACCCTTACCCTTCTTAACGCTCTAAGCCCTCAGGGAACCCATTCCTGAACCCTGGAAGGTCCCCTCAGAAACTGGGTTCTTGTTAAGGGATTTAATTTAAGTTACCAAAATAGGGATCTATAGTAAGTAATATGTTAATATGGTTTGCTTATCATGGTAACTTAGATTAAATCCCTTAACAAGAACCCAGGAAAGCCTCTATGAGACCCCTATACTATTCTAAACACCGAAAAAAATTGGACTTCGGATTATAAGGACAATTAGTGCTGGGATTCCCTATGCAGACTCTAGGGATTGAGGCTATTGGGTTTCCGACTGTTGGGCTTCTACTGCAAGCCCTCTTACAACGCCCTTTCTGCAGCGACTTGGCTGATCCAGGAAGTCGAAGCCCCCCTCGTCGGGCAAAGCGACGGGGAAGACGACCTGCAAGCAGGGTTTTGGGGTCAGGGGCATGGGGTTAAGAGCTTAGGGGGTTTAGGGGTGCAGGATTCAGGGGTTTGGGGGTTGGGAGTTTAGGGGTTAATTAGAACTTAAGGTGTTATGAGTCTTTTCTTGGGGATTCCTAAATAGGGGTCTATGAGGGTTCAGGGCAGCTCGGATGGGAGCTTCCTTGGGGATGCAAGAATGGCTTTTCAGGCATTATAGGCTATATCGCGTTCTAGCGTCTAGAGGGTCTAGGATTCTAGGATTTACGGTTTAGGGTCTAGGATTCTCGGATTTAGGGTTTAAGGTCTGAGATTCTAGGGTTTTATAGGGTCCTTGCATGGTTTAGGCTTTTTGAGGTTTGGGTTTTTGGAGGGCTTAGGGGCTTTTTTGCAGTTCAGGGCTTAGTGCAGGGGTTCCAGAAGGTTTAGGGACAGGCCTGATCTGGAGTCTAGCAATGAAGTGGGCTTATTGCCTGGGGGCTTCTATGCGGGTTTAGCCAAGGTTTCACTCCCTTTGAGTTACGTTTGGATTCTTATGAGGGCTTTGTCGCCTCACAATGATTTGCGGTTTTCATTAGGGTCTTAAGCTTCATGTCGGTTTTTACCCTAAACCCGAAACTCCCTATTCCCTAACCTGAGGTGGAACAGACGCGGAGCTGAAGGAACTGTTACTGCTGTACTATTTCACAATCCTCTGGAGCTGTGTACCCTCGCCCAAAAAAGGTTAACCTTTTCAAATCATGGTAGGATCATGTAAGGTTAAAGGCTACCTACTCGTTACCTATACTCAGCTCTTAAGAATCTTGGCCTGCAGGCTCTGACTCAAGCGATCCCCCCTTGCTGTTGATCTATGGATCCAAAACTCCCAACTCCGAGGTTAGGGTTTAGGGAGGTGCAGGTTTTGGGATATGGGAATCAAATGCAAAGAACACAGACATCTTGTGCGCTACGCTTGATGATGCACGGCCTTTGATGCCGCAGGCTCTGTTTAGGAGTTCCGGGGTGATTGGTTGGATAGTTTGGGGGGTGAGGTTCGACTTTGATCTAGGGCACTGACGTAAAAGTGCCCACATACGCGGGGGGAACAGACTCGAGAAGGGAAGATAGAGGGCCAAACATCTCGGCAACATATCACTGAAAGTGTATAAAGATTCGAGTTCAGAGCATACGTACAGACTCATACCTGGAAAGTCGGGACTCTAGTTAGTAAGTGTAGTAATACGTAGTAGGTTTATAGTAAGTACCCTAAGTAGGATCCTAATTGGGGATTGATCGGGGATTAGGAAGCAATCATAGGTCAAAATCGAGTGACTCCATATAGTATACATACATACGGCTACATAACCATTAGCCAACATAGAAACAGCCCAAACCCTAAACCCTAAATCCTAAAATCCTAATAACAAGGAGGCCTCATACTGGCCATCGGCGTTCGGAGCCGTGTGCTCCTTCTTCTTGGAGACGTCACCACCCAGCAGTTCCTGGTTCGACTTTGAGGCTTGCAGAAGAGGGTTTGGGATTTGGTGTATATAAAACCTAACATAGAAGCCTAAACAGCTACCCATATTACTCCTTAGGGCTCCGTAGTATAAATACAGCATCAAGGACCCCAAAACACTATTCTAATTATAATAAGGCCCCTACAGTACCTCCTGAGAGTCTAGGGCTCCTTAGTACGATCTGCTCAAGTAATTCGGGGTTGAGGAAGGGTTTAGGGTTCGGGGTTTAGTCGATTTAGTAAGCAGGATCAGCAAGAAAAAGGATCATCGCGATGATCCTCGGTGTTATGGCGAACACCAAGTAGCCGTGCTAAGTCCAAAGAGTGTGCAAGTGTTGGATCTTACTGACTGTTCAAAGGACGACGCACATGATGATAAAGTTGCACCTATCTTGGCTCAGAGCTTCATGGGACCATATAGGATTCCTTCGACTTTGCACACAAAAGCCTCCTTGATGCCTAGATGTGCGGGCTCTTGGTTTCAAGCTGTACTTCAAAAGTGGCCGAAAATCAGGTGACGTGACGTGCTCAATGACATCCCAGAAGGATTAAAGAGCTTTAGGTTTATAAGCTGTAAGTTGCGAAAAAAATGGTGTACTTTCTCTTGGACAATCCCAGACCTTACAAAGACCCTTAATGAAGAAACGTACTCTAAATTATAGTAGGACCCCTATACTATATGAGTGAAAGTATATTCCACGAACTAAGGGATTTTGGAAGATCTGTATAGACCCTAGGCCCTACACCTAAGCCCCCGGGCTTGTGATTTTGGGTCCGAGGGCACCGAGTTTCCAGGCGCGACCCCAAGAAGACCTCCGTGTCCTAGTGTTCAAGGTGTGTCTTCTAGAGTTTAGGGTATAGGGTTGCCGAAAACTATCCTTACCCAAAGGGTCCTAAGCACCTATAGGGGGATGCTTACCCATAGTAATTCCTGGTATAGAAACCTAGGTGCTTAGGACCCTTTGGGTTAAGATGGGCTCATGTACGACCTGAGCATCTCTGGGACCTGGTTGCCACTTGCAAGATGTAAAAAAGAGCGTGGCTGGTTTCCCTAAGGATCCTGGATTCCATGTGCCCAAACACTCTGCCCTCTAAGTGCCTATATGGGGACTACTTTAAGGCC
>CAJNJA010007418.1:0-16149 GCA_905231915.1 Symbiodinium necroappetens
TATATAATATATATATAATACATATATATATATATATGTAGGTAACAAGGAGTGGTCCATGCCTAGAAAGGGGCCAGTCTTCGACCATACTTTTGGGGTCCCGGTAGGGCTTGGGGGCAGCGAGGGTTTCAGTCTTTATGGTGCCTTCGGCAAAAGGGCTCGAGGCTGATAAGCTGGAGGGCTTTTGTTGGAAGCAAGGTGCCTGTTTTTAGAGTTTTTCAGGTCTCTGGTGCACGGACCAGGAGTTTTTCGTCGCGACTGCAGTGCTTCGCCCACATGATACTTCTGCAAACAGCTGGCTTTGTTGAGGCGAAGGCCCAGGAGGATTCTTTCACAGGCCTTTGCAATCGACATGGAGCTCATTAACTCATTCGTTTATCCAGCGGTGCATGAATTCATTCAGTCGGTCGGTCGGTCCGTCGTGCAGTCGTGCATTCAGGCGTTCATGCATGCATTCATCCATTCGTTCATCCATGCATCCATGCATTCATTCATTCATTCATTCGATGAGTCATTCATTCAGTCTTTCTTTCATTCCCTCATTAGTTCTGTCAGCATGTCTTTCTTCCATGTGTACATGCAGTTTCACATGAATCTGTACATACATACATACCTACGTACGTACGTACATACAGACATACGGACATACATACATACATACATACATACATACATACATTCGTACGTACGTACGTACGTACATACATACATACATACATATGTACATACAGACATACGTACATACCTACATACATACATACATACATACATGCATACATCTCCCTCTCCCTGTTCTTGCTCCGTCTGTTTCTATGGTTCTCTCTCACTCACACAACTGTTTAGTCCCACAATGCTCCAAACCTCGAAGCCCCCAAACCTAAGGCCCAACACTGTGCAGCCCCGTGCAGGGTCTCGTCAAGATGCTTGAAAGCGGCATCGATCCGGACACACCATCCACAGGCAGCGGTCGGTTGGATATATTGCTTGATGGTTTGGACTTTGGGTTGGGGCCAGTGAAGTGATCGGTTTGTGGGGCGACGAGGGTTTTGAGGGCTCAGCTGCCAAAGTTGCGAGTTGTGGATAGCGAGCCTAAACTGATCCCCTAAACCCTAAACCCTAGACCCCCCTGCAGGATTTATGAGTGGCTTCGCCCCCGGTATGACGCCGCTCCTAGCCGCCGCCTCCTGGGGGAAGGCGCCTACATCTTGCGAGATGCTGGGCTCCTGACATAAGACATAGTTTAGGGTTTAGGGTTTTAGGGTTTAGGGTGTTAGGGTTTGGGGTTTAGGGTTTAGGGTTTGGGGTTTAGGGTTTCGGGTTTAGGATTTAGGGTTTAGGGTTTAGTGGTTAGGGTTTAATCTACGACACTATATCATACCATACTGTGCCATACTAGACTGTACTTTGCTATACTACACTATACTATGCTATGCTATGCTTTATGCTATACAATACGATATTAGAATATACTATACGGTACAACACTATGCTATATTATCCTTTACAGCAAGTCTAGTGTAATCTAAGTTAACATAATGATTTCTTTCAGGGTTTGGTGACGTGGGTTTTCGGGTCTGTTAGGCTTTCATAGAAATAGCGGGGCGCCGGGTTTATGCGTTTAGGCTTCACGGCATGGTTTTGGATTCAGGATTGTGCCTCTGAGCTCTGACTAAACACTGGCAAGAACCTTCAAGAAACCAGTTTGGGTGTAGAGTTTAGGGTCTAGTAGGGCACAATCCAGCTGTGCTTTGACTCACTCTGCTGTCAGGGCGCTCTGCCCGTTCCACGGCTGCTAGCTTAGTGACTGATACTTTCTCTAAAGTCTACTCATTTTAAACCCCAAACCCGAGCCGTAAAAGAAACCCTACGGCTTAAACTCTATTCCAAAATTTTTTCTTGAGGCACCCAAAGTATGTTTGCCAGCACGGGGCTGCAGTGAGCAAAAACTAGGGGAGAAGCAATTTTCCAGCTGTAGGGAGTTTATGGTTTGGGGTGTCGGCTTTAGGGTTTAGGGATTTCTAGGCTTTGGGGTCTAGGCTGCAGAGCTCAGGCTAGGCGATTTCTTGGGGAGCTGTCTTAAGCCGAGGGCCCTAAGTTCCCATATGTCCGTTGAATGCCCATCCGGCTTCTTGTTACAGCGAGCCCCGCCACCGCAACCACAGTGCCTGCCCTGGACTTTACACCTACACCCGAAAAGCCCTACAAGCCTACAAGCCCTGTAAGATAAACCATCTATCTAGAATCTAGAACCACCCTATAAAGCCTAGAAACCCGAGAACCCTGGAACTGCGGAACCTCAACCTGTAGTGGAAGCCAAGCGTCGCCTTGCAGTCATATAAGGCCGGAGATATCACAGCATCTCAGTGAAATTGCCACTTGACACCCGCATGCAGGATGTGCCTCGCTACCTGAGAAATGGCTACTGATTTACGGCCTTTTTTCAGGTTATACTAAAGCCGCCAATCCAAAATGAAAAAGTCAGCTTCAGCCTGTAGGTCAGCGTCTACGCACTTTGGGCATCATCCTTGGACTGATTTTTCTAGTTGTAACAATTTCCGACTGCCTTTGAAAGCTCTTGTTTCGAAGTTCTGTGCCAGCTGAAAGATTGAAGCAGCACACGCTGTGCTACCGTAAGCTTTCGGTGCTGCTGTCACCACTTGCGTAGTGGCTCAGCTACCGATGTGAATAGGAGTCCACCCGAACCAGGAGACGACATGTCTTGGTCGTAAGGCTTATAGGGACTAGTTATTCCGAGCCATGCACGGCAAAGTGTCGGCCAACTGAAACTGGTGGAAAGAAGCTCTACCACGCTTTTCATGGTCCCTGTTTAGTTTCCTACTTGTTTGTCACTCTTATCATCCCCGATAGCTCCCTGTCATAGTCACGACGGTCGGATGTGATTCCTAAACCCTAAATCCCGAGCACTAAGCACAGCCCCAAGCCCTATGATTCTACATTTGTTGCTTTGCTGCGATGGAGGTCAAGCTGGGGCCGCGTTGTATTTTTTTACTGAAAGGACGAATGTTCAATGCTCCGAGGGCCTAATGTTCATGGCTGTGGTCTTATCTGGCCGGGGAGGTTTCAATCTGTATTGACTTTCGCGACACACGATGCGAAGAACTAGCTCAATGGAGCCCCCTTGAAGGAGCTTTGGGTATATGTACAATAAAAGAGCGAAAGGGATTGTCTAGTGGTGCAAAGCCCCGAGCTCCACCCCAATACAAGTCTAAGGCCGCGTCCACAAATCCGGTCTTACCTATTCAGCTATATATTGCTGATAAGCTTCGTCGAGTGTCAGTACTATTGGGATTCGTTTCCGCTTAGCATAAATACTATACAACCGGTAATAACCAGGACATTTTTCGTATCAGTTTGGTGTAAATAGTAAGGTCCGTCTTGGAGTCATATGCAATATCAGAGTTCCCCAGGTGACCGCAATATCCTTATTATCGCGGGGTCAATCGATATCGGAGTTAAACGGGGAATGTATCATGGAGTTCAGTCGACATAGCATTTTAATCCATACGAACTAAGACGTGAATCTATAAAGAATCTCTTTTGGCTGAACATGAAATAGAACACGACTGTCACCATTGGGGCCAATGTAACATCTACTGGCAGCGTTAGTCTTAGGGATGCTGTTGCTTAGCAGTAGGAGTCAGTCAAGGCCCACGGTCATTCATACGTATTGCTGGGCTTTGATCTGAGACTACAGTGAAGCTACTTTGGGAGTTAATATTCGGGCCCATATTGAGCTTCGGGTATTCAGACAGAAATGACCTTCATCGTTGGAGAAATCATCTCTCGGACTATCTGCCTGAAGGGTCGCAAGAATTGAGAATGAAGGCTTCTACCGATATGCATACGTTGTCTCTTCGGAAATTCAATAGATCATACACCAGAAGCCTAAACGTAGGAGGATTGGTGGCACTACCGCGGCACCTCGACGATAAATAAATCTATATCTATATATATATATATATTTGTATATACATATATACAGAGATCTATCTATCTATCTTCCGCGACCCCAACTCCCGAACAACAAGCCCTGACCTCTTATTTCCAAGATAAACCGAAGGTTGACGAGGCTCGCATTCTCTTGGCTGCCGGCGCAGACGTCCGGGTGAAGTCTCCCAACATCAACCACACGGCCGCTGTCCTTGATTTCAATGTTGTTGTGTAGAGAGTTATGGTGTGCTCTTTAGGCTCCATGTTTCTGCAGACTGTCACTGTTCAGGTTTGTTCAAGTTTGTAGATGCTAAGAGTTAAGACCTCCTCATGGCAGAGGCGGCTCTCATCCGCAATATGCCAACCTCAATAATATAGGGTTGTACGACCCCTACATAATACTTACAACATATGAAGCCCGAAATGCTGTTGGAGTCATCGACAGGATGTTTGAGAGCCGTTCTGCATCAGGGTTCCATCGACGGTGACGTGAAGTATCTCGAGAACAGCAAAGGTCCCGATTTGGCCACAAACCCTAAGCCCCCAAATGCTGCACAAATAGCATCATCCGGTGTGAGGTATGCTGTTCGGGCTGCGGGTTTAGATTTTTGCATAGTCCTGATAGAAGTATATGCAGCATCTCATACCATAAAGCGTGTTCTTGCTATCCAGGCCCCGATTTTTAACACCGTAAAGACTCATCAACCGTTTAACCCCATGTCAAGCAAACATGATTTTAAGCTTTCAGGCCTCTGGACCGGAGACGGAGAGTGGAAAAGAAATGATCAGAACCCAAAACCTAAACGCGTTGCCCTAAAGCTCGAGGTTACTCCTTTGAAGCCTGCCGAATCGAAGCCTTAGTTGAAAGCGCGAGGCAACCGCTGAAGCCCAAAGTAGCGGTCCTTTGACGGTCCCTAAACCCTAAACCCTAAACCCTAAACCGTAATAATACTAATACTATAAAGGGGTTCTATAAAAGTACTCCAAGGGTACTCACAGGGCTCTATAGGAGCACTTTAAGGGTACTATAGGAGTGTTCTATATGAGTACTCCCTGGGTACTAGAAGGGTTTAGGGTACAAGGGTCCATGTTCCCATACAGTCTACACTATGGCCCTATATGGTCAAGTATCCATATAGCCACTACATAGGTATATGTAGCTTAGGCCAGGTCCTGAACATGCAAGCTTGCAGTGGAGATCCAAGGTACTCCATGCCGATAGCTTACGAGATGCAAGTCCAGCTTCCAGATCTTGGAGTTGTCAGTTTGGGAGAGTCAGAAGCTGTGTCAAGACTCGCATGGCCGAATTTAGGCCACTGGAGGCAGCGGGCAAGTTTGGGCAGTCGAATGTGCAAGGCTTTGGTAATCTTCCTAGCCTAGCTTCCTGCAACATGTTGGGCTGGCATTGCTCCCTAATCCGGGTGACTCTCCTGTCAAACTAAGATGGCCGCCGGCGGTAATGTTGATGGCTGGGGCCTGGAAAAGACCCACGCGATGGGCTCAGATGTCACGAAGTTTCGGGTCGCAGATTTAACATGGGGTCTAAATAATCACCAATACTATTTTTTGGGGGGGTCCTTATCAGAATTGTGGTATAATATACCCCAAAACCCTATTCAAATTATCAATGCCCCTATACTACCCTCTTTAGGCTATAGGGTTTAGGAGCCTCTTGGGGTCTGCGGCCTTGTTCTTACGTCTCGAACTCACCCCATCCGAAGCTCCGGCCCCTGGCCACCAAAGGAGCGACAACCAAGCAACCCATCGCATAAGGATTCCACACTGCTAGACTCCGCAGAGAGCCCTTTACCCCTTAATTGAGGAATATACCTTAAATCGTAATGCTAAGCCCCTTATGATTTAAGGTATATTCCTTAATTAAGGGGTATTGGGCTTTCTGGGTCCTAGACCCCCACTGGGCAGAATTCGTGCGCAAGTGTTCGCAGTCTACGAGTTTCACCGTAGAGTTACGTTTTATAGATCCCGCGAGGAAATGAGGAAATGTGCCAGCCTAAACTACCAAGCCGCTCGCCAAACCCAAACCCTGAAACTCTCAAACTTCAAGGCCTAAACCGTCCGACGCCTCAGACCCTTCCCACTATAAATCCTGACGCTTCACAACCTCCGCCCGATAACCCTATCTAAAGCCTTGGAGCACCACTAACCATAAACCCTAACCCCCCTCCTAAGCCCTAAGCCCCGAAGCGCCAAACCCCATAAGCCTCTAAGCCCCGAACCCCTGACCTTCTAAGAACATGCTTCGGCTCATTCTTGAAGCCGAACCAGCGTTCCTCGGCATCTCAGGGTTTGGGGCCTGAGGTTTAGGGGGTCCTTGTATAAAACAGGGGACCCCAACATAGACCCTAGCTGGTGGCAGCCTGAAACACTAAATCAGGGCACCCCTATATAAGAGCCTAAGAACCCGGAGGATATTACCATGAAGTTGTTGTGGCCAGTCGCACTGTGGCTATTCTTCGTGGTTGGTGTCAAAGCGAATCTGCTATGTTCATCTTCGCTGCTAGCTGTACTTGTACTGCAACTACGCCCCAAACCCTAAACCCTAAGCTTAAACCCTATAAGCCCTAAACCCTACACCCTAATCGTGGTTTCGGGATTCGGGATTGGGGCTCCAGAGTTTTCAGGTTTCAGGGTTGAGGCTTTAGGACCCCAGGGTTTTGATTCAAGTTGAGGTTTCAGGGATTCTTCTATGACGCTCTAGGCCCTGAGCTGCTGCATTTCAGTCCGAATCTGATTTCTTCATAGCTGCCTGGTGTAGGATTTAGGGTTTAGGGGTTTAGGGTTTAGGGTGTCTAGGGCTTCTCACACACAAGCTGAAACGCATGTCTTAGTTGTTGCTGCCTGGCTTCTGTGGACTGTGGCTCGTCCGATCTACATTCATAAGCCCTCTTCGACACCTACAGTGCCTACAGCCTACACCCAACGTCCGAGGACAGGGAAGTATTGTTCCCCACCAGCTGTCTGGGTTTGCTAGATTGCAAAAGAGACTACCGTGAGACTCCCTGGAGTGCCCACCTTCAGAAACTACCGTGAGACTGGACTGCTCAACCCCAGAGATCACGGTACTCCCTGGAGTGCCCAACCCCAAAGACTACCGTGAGACCTTTTGAAGTGCCCAACCCGGACCCCAGGGCCTTAACGCCGGTCAGTGGTGTCCCATGGATCGTCGACTGACCTGAATCGAACACGTGTTTTGCTACGTGTACGGGGATCCCATGTTCGTATCGCCAGGCGGTGGTCTGGCCTCCACATGCATTATCTGTAGGGTGGGGATGTTCGAAGTAACATATTGAATTGCTTACTAAGCTTCTGGGACGGGCAGAGATCCAATCGAATCTTTGCCTACCTGGTGCCATCCCTCCACCCTGAATTGACTAAATATTTTTTGATGAGCAGCCTCTGGCCCAAAGCCCTAATGCTGACAGGAGACCAAACCCAACACCCCTACGCCCGATACACTGTTCACTCGGCTGTGCTTCTGGTGATCCGAGGCTTCTCACGGCCAGGAACGGCATGAACAAGACAGGCTCTCAGGTTTGGGCTTATAGGGTTTAGAAGGGTTAGGAATACCTGAGTTTGGGGGTTTGGGATTTCGGGGTTTGGGCTTAGGGTTAGAAGTAGAAGTGGTTTAAGGCTTCGGGTTTCGGGGGCTTCACGGTAAGGGTTTAGGCTCAGTATAGGCTCTTTGGTTTAGGCTTTTCATTTCGAATTTAGAGGTTGACAGAAGAAAATTCCCAAATCAGTATTTGAGCAGCAAGAACCACAAGGCCCTGTCAGTAGTTCTGCGAGGAGTCCGAAACTATCAGACTAAAGGGCTTAGCGCGTTCTGTAAAATCAGTCAGGGCACAAAGGGCTTTGGCTTTTGCCAAAGCTACCATGTAGGTTTGATGCTGTTTTCCAGTTCGGCGTTCCCGGTTAGTTGAACGTGTAAGGACTCATACTCAGATCTGTTTTAGATTTTAAGATAGCCAGGCGTTTGGGACTTCGAAGGACAGTTTCCAGGCATTCCGGGACATGCCTCGACCACGCACCCATGTGTGGCACCGTCATGTGTCTGCATTCTGAAATCATTCATGTAAACTGAGAGAATGAGCCCCGCAGATACATTCGGAGTAAAATCACAATCTCACCGTACTGCCCCAATATGCCCCAACCAACCCTCAAGCCCATGCTCCCAAGGACCGCGGCGGAGTGGGCGAAGCATGAGAAGAAGCGGCAGTCCGCCCAATTTCTCTCTCACTACGCCACCATGAACTCGGGTCTGAGCAGCAGATGATGTTGCAACTCGAATACTACCTATAGTCTCCATTGTAGTTCCTTTTTTTGGTTCAACCAATTCGATATTAAGGATCCTAAAAAGGTAACCCCAAAAAGGAACTACAATGGAGACTATAGGTAAAGCCCTAACGCTCGTTTGGGCAGCTGTTTCTGGAGTCGGCTTCCTGCACTCTATCAGTATTCTCCGAACCCCACCAGGCACTGTCATCTTTTGCCCACAGAGTAGTCCTGCCATGGCCATTCCTAGCCGTACCTCTTAGGGCCGCCAGCGCATCATGCACAAACTCAAAAGACAAAGCAGCCGAACCTGCGGGAAAAAGAGCATCCGACTTCAGTACACGTCTTTCAGCCCCAAGCACTTATCCCGAACCTCCGGCTTGACTATAACCGGCCGCCAATGTTCATTTCCAACGCCCTATCGCCATGGTTTCCACTGACTCCTTCCGAATCCCAAGTCCTGAAAGCCGTAACTCGAAGCGACACATCCAGAAAGGGCACTTCCGAGTGTCTGATCAATCTTTCTTTCGGTCTTGTGAGTACGATAAATGTTTTTTCCCGTTGGTTACAAAACGTGCCATGTTCTAGTGTTGATTAATGTAGTCTTTGTCAGTTTCGCCGTCGTCCTTTTTGATATTGCAAGTTTTGCAGCAGACAATGAATATGGCCCCTTGCAGCACGAGCGGAAGCTGTCTTCGAACCCTATCAACCCCTAAGATAAAAGTCAATGCCATCTAAAGAGGGCACACCACCGTATTTGACAGGTTGCCACTGGAAGAAAGCACCATTTGGGTGCTACTGCTTGGTGTAGGATCTGCGGCTTAGGAGACGTTGGTGTTACGTAGAGACCCTGACACGCCCGTCAGGCAACCCAACCCTAAACCCTAAACCAAGCCCCTAAACCCTGTATTTTGCACCATAAACACAACCCTCGACCCTAAACCCTAAACCCCAAACCCAAACCCAAACCCCAGCCTCAACGAGGGTTCCGCAGGTGACCACCCCTGTCACGGAGGCGGTGCTTGACAAGTAGAGACCTCGGGCCTGTTGGTGGTTTAGGGTTTGGGGTCTTTAGGGTTTATAGGGTTTAGGGTTTAAAGGGTTTAGGGTTTATAGGGTTCAGGGTTTGGGGTCTTTAGGGTTTATAGGGTTTAGGGTTTATAGGGTTCAGGGTTCAGGGTGTTTAGGGTTTATAGGGTTTAGGGTTTAGGGTTTATGGATTCTCAAACCGACCTGATTTTGCAACATACTGGAAAAGAGAAAGAGCTGAGCAATCATGCTGGCAATTGTTAAGGTAGTAGTTCGGGTTTAGGAAGTTGGGACTTACCTGTGCAAGGATGTCGGATGTAAGCTCTAAAGGAGTGTGGGTTGTTCTCTCGTCGGAATTCAAAGCCATGGCTTGGTGTTTAACATAGGGCTTGGAGTATACGATTACGAGAATTCATAGGAGTAATACTAGTACAACTTGAGAGATCCTGGACCTCCAAAGGAAAGCCTGGTTGAATTAGTAAGGCCCTTGTGGTTTTCAGTTTTGGGTATATGCTTGACAGGGCTCAGGGTTTAGGATTTGTAACTGAACAACATGACGTGTTTGGTCGACGAAGCCGGAACTCACTTATTATAGAGACATCATGAACGGCAGCAACTCGAAGCAATACGGCCATCAGAGACTGTTAATGATGTGCTGTATCACAGTAAAAGTAACCGTTCGAAGAGCACGATCCAGTACTGTACCTAACCTATAAAGGTTCTTCTTACTACTGCAACATACTGCAACCTTATCTGCTTCCTCCAGTCGTGTAGATCGAAACTCTGTTGTAGATGCAGGAGTGACAGTACCACCCTCCGAGCCTCAATCGGATACATCGTTCTTTAACTGTGCTTCGTGGCCCAACATGGGCATTCGGCTAAAGGAGACCGCAACCCACAGCAGCAATGGTTGAGTATGAACGACTCACCTTCCATGTAAGGCCAGGGTCAAGATCAGCCCTGCTACCACTACTGATTCCTGTTCTTGTCACTAGTGCCACAATCAATCACAGATAATCGCTACCATATATCATGCTATATTGTATATACTAAAAAACAAGCAAGGGTCTCCTTTCAACGATCATGTGCACTATTACCGAGGTAGTCGTGTTTCGTGTTGCACTGCTTTTGGTCGTTGTTGTTGCTGCATGTTGTTGGCGGAGTGAGAGCAAGGGTCCATTTGGCAGCTCCAACAGAGCTTTTGAAGTTATTGAAGTTATGGCTTCCGTTTTGGCTTTGGCGTGTTAAAGGATGGTCCTCTCGCACTCGATCGTACGGTACGGCTACGGAACTTTGAGTCAAGTTGCCGCGGATCATCCGTTGATGGTCGGACACCGGTGGGTGCCGACGTCGTTGCACTGTGTTTGTTTGTTTGCTTGTTTGATTGATTGTTTGATTGTTTGTTTGTTTGTTTGTTGGGTTGTTGGGTTTTTGGGTTGGTTGGCTTGGTTAATTGATTGCTTGGTTGGTGGGTTGGTTGGTTCGGTGGGTCGGTGGGTGGGTGGGTGGGTGGGTGGGTGGGTGGGTGGGTGGGTGGTTGCTTGGTTGCTTGGTTGCTTGGTAGCTTGGTTGCTTGGTTGCTTGGTTGCTTGGTGGGTTGGTGGGTTGGTGGGTTGGTGGGTTGGTTGGTTTGTTGGTTGTTTTTGTTTGTTTTGTGTGTGTGTGTGTGCGTGTGTGTTTTGGCTTGCTTGCTTGCTTGCTTGCTTGTTTGTATGTTTGTTTTGTGTGTTTGTGTATGATTGCGCGTTCGTTTGTGTGTTTCTTTGCTTGCTTGTTTGTTTGTTTGTTTGTTTGTTTGTTTGTGTGTTGGCTTCTGTGTCTGTTTGAGAGAGAGAGAGAGAGTGTGTGTGTGTGTGTGTTTGCTTGCTTGCTTGTTTGTTTGTTTTTGTTTTTGCGAGTTTGTTTGCCTGCTTGCTTGCTTGTTTGTTTGTTTGTTTGTTTGTTTGCTTGTTATTGAAAGTGGGCACCGCGCACACAGAGGCATCCGAATTGCAAGCTCGTGGCCGTTTCTTTCACGGGCTTCAACCATGTCGATCTGGAGGCCGGGCTTAGGGTCTTTCTAGGTTGGGTTTAAGGTTTGGGGTTTAGGGTTTAGGGTTTTCTATATTGGGTGAGCCCCTACACTCGGGGCACTTTAGATCTTAGAGGATCAGGGCGAACTGTGATCTCTAACATATTCCAGATTCGTTTTGTGTGCTTCGTGGCGCTCAGCAAGCTGCCTCTAAAGCTTCGTCAGTTGGGTGCGTAGTCTGGGGGAATGGTACTTAGAGGTTCAAGTATAGCACCCCTAAGCCCTAAACCCTAAACCCACATTGACATTAAAGTTCCCACTTTGAGGCCAGATCAAATTCAATGAACTATAGCCCTGGCCCCTGCGAAGAAAGGTTCTCTGATCATGACCTATCAGGGTTAACAAATCAAGCCAGGATCTGCTTAACTTAACCCTCGAACCTAAGAATCTAAGCCCCCAAACCCTAAACCCCCAAACCCTAAACCCCCAAACGCTAAACTCTAAAACCCAAATCCCCCAAACCCTCCAACCGCGCAAGCCCTGGTGCTCTCACCGCCATCTCTAGGCTTGCAAGAAGAGGGGCATCTCCGTGGTGAATGCCTGGAGCCTGGTTTAGGGTTTAAGGTTCTAGGGTTTAGGGTTTACTGGTAGTCCCTAAACCATAAGCCTCACCCTAACACTCTAGTGTTCGAAGAGGGAGTGGTAATGCTCGCGGGCAGCCGGTTGAGCAGAAGCAGGCGGGCCCTCTGTTTTCGGTGCTTCAGCCTTGGTAATTCAAGTTTTTTGGCTTTGAGACTGCAGGGTATGAAGGTTCGTTGAGCCCTGGGGGTTTGGCTTTTTAACCGTACGAATAACATAAGGGCTTTAATCATTATCTCAACTATTTGTTGAAGGGGCGTTCTTCATTCTAAGTATAGTATAATATACCCGACAACCTGTTCAAATTATTAAGGCACCTATAGTACATGGTTCAGGAGTCAGGGATTCGGATTACGAGTTTTGTTTGGGGGCTCGACAAGCCTGCATCCTGCTGCCGAGAAGGCCGCAGCCATGTCAAAACCTGCCAGCAGCAATGCGCAAGGAGGATTTATGGGTTCTGTTAAGGGTTGTATCTCAGAGTTTAGGGTGTAGGTTTTGGGGTTCAGGGTTCAATCAACCCTAAGCCCTAAACCCTTACGGTGTTGGGTTGGGGTATCCCATGCCTCAGCCCAGGTTGAACCTCAGACCTCTTGTTCAGCCCCTCCTGTGGGCGAATCCAGGCCGACCCTAGTTCACCCCGAATGCCATCTACCTCCCGCAAACCCTCAAATGCCCCTACTTGGAGGTTCATGGGCAGTTATAAGTGGGGTTATAAGTCCCCTAACCCTACTTATAACCCCACGTATAACTACCCATGAACCTGCAAGTTTGTACCGGAAGCCCTTGATCCTTGAGCCTACACCCTTGAGGTTCCCGCCTACTCCACGGGTGCTGTCGCCGAGCTGTCTGCCAGTATCCGAGATTCGGGTTGATTGGGGCCCTAGGTTTCTAGGCAACAGAATGTAAGATTTTGGGGTGGAGAATGTATGATTTTGGGGCGGATGGTTCAGGCGTTATCGCGCCGGGCGAGGAGTTTGTGCCGGTGTAGTGTCAGAGTTTAGGACGTTGGAGCTGCGATCAAGCAAGTGTCAAGTGCAGGGAAGCAGGAAGCCGGAAAGTAGCCTTGCCTAAAGTTTGGGTGGATGTTGACTTAGGAGCTCGACCCGACGTATTACCAACGTACCAGGGATGAATTGTAAAGGCTTCCCGAAATTCTTTGGACTTCAATTTTGCTGACCTTGAGTTTCATTTCCCTACATTCATTGCTGCAGTAACGGGTATTGCCATATCTGATATCTGTGTAGTCGATCCTCCAGTGGTCCCAGCTTTCTAGGGAGAAGAGTCATTGTGGTAGTACCGCAAAGCAACTACAATTACAAGCTCCTCATGCTTCATCAGCATCATCTTTGCCATAGTGTGAATAGTAGCACCAGTGTTGCCAGCAGTAGTGACTGTAATACGATGAAGAAACTCGCACAAACTACTAGTTATATTCTTAAGTGGCCATAAATGCTTTATCCAACAGGATAAATCCTAGCCTCATGACTATGCTCGCACCTCATATTCCAAATCCTGCCCAATCCCCACAACCCCGATATGACCTCTGTACAGCTTAAGCCTTGCACCCCCAACCCTAAACCCTAAACTGCGTCTGTACGGGGTGCCCCTACCAAGCCTAAACCCCAACACCCGAAACCCTAAAACACCAAACTCTGCGGCGCTAAACCCTAAAGCCCGAAAGCGCCAATTCCTGTGTTAGTGGGGGCAGGTCGGGCTGGCCCTAGCTGTCTACCGTGAAATCCCGGCCTCCGAGAGGACCGCAGCTTCGGGCTTTTAGCAGAGTTTATCTAATAAGAGGGCTTAGGGTTTAGGGTTTAGGGAGTTCATGGAGTTTCTTTGGGACGTACCTATTCGCACGGGGTTCTGGGATTGTTTTGTTTAGGGGCT
The DNA here is from genome assembly GCA_905231915.1 of Symbiodinium necroappetens. Lineage (NCBI taxonomy): Eukaryota > Dinophyceae > Suessiales > Symbiodiniaceae > Symbiodinium > Symbiodinium necroappetens. The sequence continues at coordinate 13,811 of CAJNJA010007418.1, forward strand.
TTGAGGTTCAGGATGTGCAGTATCGGGGTTTGGAGAATTTTGGGTGGGATCTGGGATGTTGCTCGTGGGTTTCAGGGACTTGGCTGTGGGGTTGAGGGTTCATTTCGCTTGTGTGCATTCCGGGCTAGCTATATATATATATATATGAATCAGCTTGTGGAGGCTGCACAGCTTTGGGGCGCTAGGGTCATCACACAGGACTTAGGCTCGGGGTTTTGGCTGGGTTCCGGCTCCATGCAGGCCATAGTGTCTTAGGGGTATTGCCATTGCGATGCTGATTGCTTTGCGAGGTGCTGCCATCGATGAAGCGGTTATCTGTCTACATGCGCTGTTGATTCTGAGCTTTTTGGGTGTAGGCTGGGGCTTGGACTTACAGATGGGTTTCTGTGCTTCTCACGGGCTTCTGCCTTCCCTTGTAGTCAAACGCGAAGTGCGGCATCAGGGAAACTTTCACAGGACACTCCGCGCTGGTGGCTGGGCACATTCGGCCGGCGGCATGGAGATCAGGGACAAGGCGGGCAGCTGTACCGAAATGCGGTCCTGTGGAGGGTTCTTGCTAGCTCTGAAGAGAATAGGGATCCAGCAGAAAAGAAACCCCAGTCGAGAGAAAGCTGTGCTCATCATAACAAGCCATGCGTGGCCCATGATAAGCACCTTCCATCAGCTACCACAGTTGCAGTGTCACATCAGATGAGGTGCCACAGTCGATTTCGTAGATTGCGCAGCCGCGTATGTCGGGTTCAATTGTGGTCGGGTTTTGTCCAGGGGTGGTGAGTGTAATCCCAGTAAGCCCTTTGGGTCATTCGGGGCGTCACTCGGACATCCCCGCCACCACTGGTAACACCCCAAGATCTACGTAAACCCTAAACCCGTAACCCTTAACCCTAAGACCCTAAAGCCCTAAAGCCTTAAACCCTAAACCCAAAGATCTACGGCGATTCCGCAGGTAGTCGGAGTTGTCGGCCTCGGTGACATCGGCCTTAGGCGGGGTTCCCACAATGCACAAATCGTCGATGCAGTGCAGGGTTTTTTAGGGTTTAGAATTTGGGGGTTTAGGGTTTGTTCGTCCTGGCGGAGTCGCAGAAGGCCAGTTGCAAAAGGGTTTAGGGTTTAGAATTTGGGGTTTAGGGTTTTACGGTTTAGGGTTTAGGGTTTATACGTTTAGGGTTTCAGGGGTTGGTTGAGCAGTATTGAAAGAGGTTCCCGAAAGTCAAACTTGTCGTCTTAATCATCACACTTGCAGACACTAGTCGACGTAGCGGCTCGCCTGGCAAGACTCCTAGTGGTAGTTCCTGACTTGCTCGGGGTCATCAAAGGAATGCCATGTTAGATTCGTTGCTAGACACCTTAGACTTGTCAAAAAGACACCTTGTGCAACTCTATCCAACTCTTGCAAAATCCAAAAGAACCCCTTTGAACCATTAAAACGCTGGCGCCTACGGGTTTGTAGTAAGATTTGGACGGAGGCTTTTCTAGTATAATGTTTCTATGTAAGACTTTCAATAGGAGCCTGAGCCTGGGTAATCCAAACCGGTTTTTGGTTCCAGACTTCGTACGAAGCCCCACTCAACCCAAACTACTGTACCAGACCTCTGAAACCGAACCTAAACACGCAATAAAACCTCACGCCGAAGCCCTAAACCCAAGCAGAAGTTGTGCAGCCCTATTTGGAACCTTAAACCCTGAACCCCTAAACTAAACCTCCAAACCGGTCAAACCCTGAACCCTAAACACCCCGAAACTCTGTACGTAGTTGATTTGCCAGGCTCCTAGCCGAAAGCACGACTCGCTTAGCCCTGTACCGGCACCCCTAAACCCTATGGGTAGTTCGTTCTCTAAATTAAGGTCCCTTTTACCGGTCCTGTTTATTTTGGTGCCGTACTATTTGGGGTACCGAAAAAAGGTACACTAATCTCGAGTTTACCCCTATCTTGACCAATATTTTCTGTGCCTGCTTGAGGTCAAGTCCGTCAAAGTAGCATACCGTTTTTCAGCAGTGAACTTCTACTGCGTGAAAGTAGAAACCCTCCGAAGCACTTAAACAAAATCTATTGATGGTAACATTCCTGTACGGAAGCCCTGGGATTAAGTGAGTCTAGGATTCCAAAGTATGTCTCAAGTCCCGCCGTTTGTGCTCCGCGATGTCCTTTAAAAAGTCGACGGTCTTGCGGGGGCTCTCCGTCAAATTCACGGTGTCAAAGTAAAGGCTCATCTTTCTTCGTGGCCTTCTTGCTCATGCCCATCAACTTTGTCCCAACCAACAAGCGGAACTCCCCAGTCGTCATGCCCTTGCTCAACTCAAACTGAACCACCGTGGCATCGGGCAAGACAAGGGACAC
>CAJNJA010007419.1:980-16148 GCA_905231915.1 Symbiodinium necroappetens
AGCACATCGTTCCAGGAAGACTTCGTGAAAGAAAGGAAAGAAGGGCAAAGGAAAAGGCAAGTATGGCAAGAATGATGGAAAAGATGGAAAAGGAGGCTCCATAGTAACTTGCACCGTTGCCGCTGGGGAGGTGTTTCGGGGCTACTTGGCTGGGATGAAGGCGTGGGCTATAATTTCGATAACATCATGCGATTTCACTCCTGTATTTTCTGCCGCACTGGCAAAAGCTGTACAGCAGACACTGCGGATCTGATCGGATCGGTAATATCAGAAAACATGTACACCTGCATTGAATTGGCATTGACAGCACGTCCTTTCGGTGTGAACTTTGAGCCATTCGAACCAAAATTTAGGGAACCCGTGAAACTCGGGGTTTTGGGATCTTTCTTGAACAATTTGAGCCAACAATTAGGGCAGCTTGGAGTTTAGGGCTTTGGGTTCCTGTATAGGGCTATATGATGTTACGTTATGCGTGTTGGAAGCGCCCCTGGCGTCCCGGCCTCGTGCCCGATGACACTGATGCGAAGTTTGAAAAAGTCAGTTGTTCAATCCGATTAAACGTATATTTCCCATATAGAAGAAAATCAATAAGTATTTAGACCCTTGAAAATGAATCAATAGTCGTACTCGGGCAGCATCAGACAGGTGACGCGAAAGTTGCAGCAAGTCAGTGGTTCAATCGATTCAAATATATTTCCCAGATATATAAATGCTTATATGATAGAGCACACCTTGTATAGGTCAACGATGATAAACCATCGCAGTCGGACAGCATCACAAAGGTGATACGAGCATCTAACCTAGTCAGTTGTTCAATACATAGCTTCAAACTCGTATTTCCCAAATACTTATGCGGGGAAATCCAATACGTGTGTAGCCCACCGATGATAAATGATCGCACTCAGAAAACGAGAGTCTGAACAAGTCAATTGGTCAACCGATGCAAAATCATCTTTTTTCCGCCGTCGGCAGCTGTCGGAAGTGTCTCGGCTGTACACGAAGCAGCGCTGCCTCACCAGAACACCCCAAAACCTCGAGTGGTAGGAACCACCAGGATGCTCACCACCCTGCTGTAGCCGAGTCCCCCTCAGCAGCGGAGCTCAGTCCAGCTGCATGGGAGGGTACCCAAACATACAGCGGCAGAGCACCTGGGGCCCTCCACTGCGCATCCCAATGCCCTCCTGCTGGAAGGATCTCATAGGAGAAGCACAGCATTCCGGAGAATGAACGATACACGTTCGTGACTGGAAAAGATCGACTCAGCGGCAGATGCGTCTACGATTGCAAGCTTGATTGAAGCTCTTGCATGAGCTTATGAATCTGCTCCATTCTTTGCACGTCTCTGCCCTGAGCCTTTGTCATCTTGATCGCTTGCTCATAAGCTGCCGCTTGGAAGGACAGGAAGAAGGACTTGCGGATCCCGTAGACATGGACTGACTGCTTGACGACCTCCAAGCAAAGCCACCCCAGTGGGATGTAGAGCACCTCATTTTTGAGCAGGTTGATCTGACGGACCACAGCCTTCTTGGCAAGAAGATCCTTGACTGAGTCCGTGTCCAAGGCTTTCAATGCCTCGAGGGCCGCATTGATGTTGTCAAGGTCCGTAATCTTTTTCATGTCATACAGCGCCTTAAGGGTGGAATCGAGCTCAAAAAGCACATGTCGAACGTCCCCGCTTGCCAACACCTTCAGCATGCAGGCCCAATTTGGAAGGTGGGCCAAAGTCTTCATGTCGTTGCTGCAACCATACATCCACACAGACTTGTGGAACGATCCACCTCCGGCAACACTGCTCGAGCTCAGATCGACGAGGCCCTTATCCACCCACAAGGCCATGGCCTCAAGAAAGCACTCCTTGCCCTGCTTCTCCTCAAGCGGGTAGGTGACGCATGGTGTCTTGGTCTGCGCAAGTGTTCGCTTGTACTGGGCTCCCCAAGATGCCAGCGTGTTCTGGAGTGTTTTCTCACCCATGCACAGCTTCAAGCCTTCTGAAGCCTTGATGACCCATGGGTAGCGCCAGTCAGCGTCGGACATCTTTTTAACCTCACCTTCAGACTTCTCCGTCACGGTGTTGGCAGCGATGTCAGCCGTGAACAAGGGTTCAGCCGCTGGCGCTTGCACCCGCCTCTTCTTGATCTCAGCCACAGCCTCAGCAGCTTCTTGTTTGACTTTATGCAAAGCATCTTTCTCCTCCTGGGTCTGCTTGCGCTTTGCGGCACGATCACGTGCTGCAATCGTGGACTTCAAATGCTTGATCACGTCGTCGGAGCTCTGCTTCAATCCTTTGGCAACGCCTTGGATAGCCTTCTCAGCTTTCTGCCACTGCTGCTTCATTTCAATGAAACTCTTGGCGTCGGTGGCATTCAAGACGTCTTCTTGAAGCTCACGAAGCCTAGAGATTGGCAACAGATCATCTGCTTCCCCAGGCCAAAACTGGGACTCCTTGACTCTCTCAGTTTTCAGAAAATCCACAAAATGCATCTTCTTCTTCATGGCGATCAAGTCTGTGACCTCTATCTGGCTGTGTCCTGTCATCGCTGAGCCTGGCGTGGGCGGGGCGGCCTGGCCGGGCTCGGACTCGGACTTCGGCACTTTCTCCGGGACCAGAATCTTGATATCGTTCAGGTCACCTGCAACTCGGGCCGCGGCTTCAAGCCTCCACTGAAACGTGCGCATATATGCAACGGCCGCCCGATCGGAAGCGAGGAGGTCTGGTGGATGCTGGCGGTACTTCTCAGCGGTGACCTCGGTGAGTTGCAGGGACTTGTTGAGGTCCGTGCGGAGCTTGTTGATGCCTGACTCCATTTGGCGATGCAGAGCCGGCCTTTCTCGGTCGAGGACCACGGCCTTTTCCTTCTTGGGGGTGTCGTACTCTGGGTCTGATGCCTCGGTGGGCTGGCGCTTAGCACCGGCAGCACCGGTCTTGACATCTCCCCGCTGATTCTCGTTCATGCCAAAATGCGCATCAGCAAACGACACGTCCTGGCGCTGCAAGTGCTTCGAAAGCATCTGCCGGGTTTCCTGGCATGGTGCTGCGATGTTGTTGCTTCCTTCGACAATCTTGTTCTCAACGAAATGTTCACGATCATTGAGTCTCATCCGGTGAGCCGGAACATACAACTGCTCAGCCCCACGGAATCCGCCGTGGTCACGGGACACGTTGCGGTCGTTGTACAATTCCTTCCACCACCTAGGTTGAAGCAGGCATGGAGAAACATACATATCCACGACCATGCAGGAAATAAAACACGAAGACATGTGAAGCAACCACAGCAGCAGCGACAGACAAAAAAACAACCAGCTAACACACAAACAAACCCACGGCTCAATGCAGGCGTGCAGGAGCGGCAGCACCAACCAGCAAACAATCAAACAAGCAAACACAGGACACGACGCACAGGCCACCAGGGACAGGGGGTCCAAAACGGAGCCACGAGCAAAGGCCAGGGGGTCCCAAAAGGGAGCCACGAGAAAAGGCACCACAACAGCAGCAGCAACTACAGCACCAACAAACGACAACCACAACAACAAGAACGAAAACAGCACAGAACGGAGCAGCAGCAACAACAACAACGTTCAACAACAACAACAACAACAACAACCACAACCACAACCACAACCACAACCACAACCACAACAACAACAACAACCACAACCGCAACCGCAACCACAGCAGCAACAACAACAACAACAACCACAACGACAACCACGACAACCACGACAACCACGACAACCACAACCACAATCACAACAACAACAACAACAACAACATCAACAACAACAACAACAACAACAACAGCAGCAGTAGTGACAAAGAGAACAACCAACTAATGCACTGGCACTTATTGCATCAGTGATTGCATCCGGGGCACTCCTGAGCTTCGGTGCTCGTGAGCCCCAAAACCTGCATGACTAAGAGCACTCAATCTCTCAAGTTGATGCAAGAGCGCTCTGGGAAGTTGACCGTTGAGTCATGCACTGGCAGTCGCTCCAGAAGCTCAGCGAGTCATATGAAATGACAGAAGAGAGAAAAGGCAGGCTGCGAGGATGAGGCTTTACATGTCTCAGCAAAATGCAGACCAGGGGCATTGTCACAGTGTTTGTAGAAGGCTCTCTCGGTCATCGGGACGTCTCCACTCTGCTCGTGCGCACTCACTCTCACGCCCTTGCTCCGTTCGAAGCGGGCGAAATCGAAGAGGGTCTTCTTCCGGAGCTCCGGTGGACAGTCCTTGACAAACTCCAGGACCGTCCTTCCGGCGAACTCGTCCGACTTCATTTGCGCGTCAAACTCCGCCTTCTGCTGCTCCGTAATGTCTTTCCTGCTTCGACGTTGGTACATCAAATTGTCGAACCCACGTTTATGGTCGTTCTGACTGCAAAACCTGCTGCCAGGGTATTTCGGCCACTCACAGCCTGGGCAGATGCACATGGTCAGCGGCTGGTTCTTCTTGCCGCGACCCCCACGTTCGCCAGCATCCTTGTCCTTGTTGCTGTCCTTGTCCTTGGCCTGCTTCCCTCGTTTTTGTCCCTTGCCCTTCCTGGGCGGGGTGACCGGGTCTTCTTGACCGGGCTCTTTTTTCGGAACAAGGCCCATGTCATTATCATCCGGGAAAGCTTCTTCCTTTTCCGGCTTCTTGTCTGAATCTGCCATTGCTTCCACAAGCAACAGCCGCAAAAACTATGAGCTAAAGCCTGCCTTGCAGTGCGACTTGAGATGAACGTCTCGGCAAGCGACAAAAGCATCCGACCACCAACACAAACGCACATGTACTGCAGCACTGCTTACACATACATGGCAGCTACCAGAACACTAGACTCACTAGACGTCTCAGAACCTGGAGGCCACGCTCGTCCCTCACTGCTGCTGATTACATAGTATAACGCAAAGCACTACACACACTCGCTGCCACAGCCCACGGTCTTGCTTTCTGCAAGTTCACGGATGCAGTCAGAGGGCAGCGTCAACAGTTTCACCTGACTCCGCTTCCTCAGACGGTGGTGGATCTGCAAAATCATTGCTTCTCAAGGTGTGGAAAAACCTCATGGGTTCTCTGCGAGCGGTGTTCGCAAAGACGTAAAGATACCACGCTAGAATGGCTGGTACTGACTGTGAGTTTCCACTCAGAAGATGGCACTGCCGGTTCGGCAAAGTCTTGACAAATTCAGCGCCCGGCCAGTGATATTCCTGGCTCAAACTCGCATAGGTGTGGAACCCCAAAGACAGGAATCTGTCCATGGAGAGGGCAAGTCTCGCAGAGCCAAGATCAACAATGGTCCCGTGAGTCAAGAGGGTAGGGAACCGGGCCCCACAGCTGGGTCCCCCAGAGTCCGGCCAGTGGTCGAGATCGGCGATAAACGTTCCATCATGAAGAGATGCACGTTCAGGCTGCAATCGACTGTACGCCTCGAGTCTCTGCAACTGGTGCAGTGTGAGTACCTGCTGAAACATGCCGGGCCCGGAGACGGGGACGTCCTGTGCAACCCGGCCCATTTTGTGCATCTTCGCAGCAATCCAGCGCTTCATCTCATCCTCAGGAGCTTGGAAGAACACACGGCCTGTGAGACAACAGGAGCGGCCGAAAAGAGATTCGAATTCCTGCTGGATCTCATCTTGGCTGCTTGGCCCAAGCCAGACAAGCTCTTGCAAGGACAGCCCAGCTGAAAGTTCACGATCCCTGTTGGCTGGCCAGCCTAACAACCTCGGACCTATCGTAACGTGAACGACTTTGTGACTAGAGCTCAAAGGGCGCGAAATCATGCCTGCAGCATCGAAGCCGGGGGTACATTCTTGGAAGAATAAAGACTCAGCGCCCCTGCTTGCTAGCTGCTGTCGCACTGCTGTCCAAATGAGGAAAGTCAACTGGGACTCATGAGCATGGCCGGCACGCTTGCCGGCAATGCTCCATGCTTGACAGCAGTTGCCAGCTGCATTCACTGAGAGGCCACCACCTTCCGGTCGTTTCTTGTGGACGATGCACTCACAATTGTGCTTGACGCAATGCGACACATGGTCCTGGCATGCCATGGCAAGCGAGCAGAGAGTGAAAGAGAGAGAGAGAGAGAGAGAGAGAGAGAGAGAGAGAGAGAGAGGAAGAAAAGAGAAAGACAAAAAGAAAGATAAAAGATCAGAGAGAGAAAGAGAGCGACTATACACGTGTGTAGCAATATACACATAATATCACATAAGGCTATGCGTGTGTGTGTGTGTGTATATATATATATATCTAATGAACATAATACTACGTGCTATGTCACACGGATGGATTGTATAGAATGGCCCCCTTGAACCCGAGATCCAATACCCTGAACCTTGGATGACAAAGCCCCGGTCCTGGCTGACTGCCCAGTTGCCGTTCTCTTGCAACCAAGTCTGAATCTCTGCGAAGGCCTGAGGTCTCACCTTGGCATCGCCCAAGTCGCACTGGCTTATCCAACTTTGCGCTAGAGGAACAAGCTGCTTGTGGATGTCGTCAAAGACACAACTTTCACCATCATCCAGTCGGTCGGATAGATGACACAGAACCTTCTGTGCCGCAGAATCGATGTCACAGGTACGGCCGAGCTTCTGCGGAAGCATGACGCCTGTTCGTTTCTGCACAGCCAGCGACATCAGCCGCAAGGCTTCCCGTTCGGCACAAACTCCTGAACAATCTGTGGACAGGTGTAAGCCATCACTCAACACGTTCATGATGCGGCTTCGGTAACCCTCTCTTGCAAAGACAACGTCCAAGAGTTGCTCAGGAAAGCTGAACAACTCTTCCACAGAACTGGGGCCTGTTGGCAAGATTTGCTGCGCTATTGTATCCTCAAGAGACCCTTGCCTTCGCTTTTGTCTGCCAGAACCGAGCACAGCAGCTAGGCGGTGAAGGGAGCTGTCCTCAGACCACATTTCCTCAAAATTGAAGGACATCGCTTCCCTGGCGGCTGCTACACGGGCCGGCGCGGGTCAATCGGTCTATCTTACTCAACAGACTCAACAGCCCCAACGACAACAAAGTTCAATACAGCACAAGCCATCCTATGATACCTATGAACCCTATCAGACCCTATCTTGATGATCTGCGATGCGTTGAGAGCCTGTGTGTCGGCTGTGGCTGGAGTCACCTTCAGACGCACCTATGTCGTGACATGTGGAACTGGAGCACTTGACACTGGCAGTATACTCAGTCTACACAGCAGAACCGCAAGCTAAGACAAGGTAAGACTCACAGATATTGCCAAGGCTGAAACAGTTCGACGCGCCTGGCCATTTCTGAACGGAATGGGTGGAGAATGAGCAAAACAAGAGCACTGGAGTCACTACAGGGTTTCGATCGTTCACTCAGCTGCAAACAAGGATAATTAGATCCAATTTGATCCAATCCAAGGATTTCTGCGGCCAGGCCCGTCTCTGGAGCGGATGTGCCCGCGCGCACGAAAGCGCACGAAACGCACGAAATGCACGAAAAGGGCGGTGCCTGCCGCACGAGAAAACACAAGCGATTAGCAGCGGAGAAGCCTTTCCAGCCTGTGGATTTGGAGCCCAGAACCATCCTAAATAAGCCCCACACTGGGAATTTTCAAGCCCCCAGACAAGCTCCAGAGCCGTTGGGAGCCGGATTTGCTCGAGGACCCGGTGGCCGCACGAAAGCGCACGAAATGCACGAAAGGCGCTCCCTGGGTTTTGTAGGAAAAGCAAGAACTAATCAGAAATTCCAAGGCGGGACCAATAATAATCCGAACTGCTACGAAAACCACCAAAAACCAGAATTTGGCTATTATTTGCTGCTCTCACGCGTTTTTCGCGCAAAACGGTCCGATCAGTCACCAAAGAGTTAACGCCGGTCTTCCGGACCCCCCAGTGGCCCAAGTACCGCAGCCCGGCCCTTAGCACCGGACACAAGACCTGAGATCTAAGCAAAGCATTTGCACGCCTTTTTTTGAGCGCCTGGCGGAGAGACTCTGGCGACTGTAGTGCAAGGCAGCCACCTCCGATGTTTGTTGCTTGTTGCCTTTGCAAGAAGACCTGAAGTAACTTGGGTAAGCAGGTTGGGTGAGGGGGGGCCACCACCGGCATTGGAGAAGTCACTACAGAAGCCTAGAAATTCCTAGAAACTGTTCTGAGCACGGACCTAAGACAGTGCGTGCCTGGGTGCAGATCAGACAGGCAAGAATGGAAGATATTGACCCCACTCAGCTGTCACAACTGGGCTGGCGGCACAACATCTCCATCTTCCTTCTGACCTCACCAACGTGGTTCAAAGCCAGGTTAAGGCATCAGGACACGGCAGCATCCAGCTCTGCGACGCTAGGCATGCTGTTGATGTTGAAGGCAGGAAGCACACGCTCATTGAACGGCTCCAAATGCTCTGCGGCAGTTGCCACTTCTGATCCGAGAACGGCCCAGTACTTAAGCGCGTGCACCACTGCTGCACTGCCACCGAAGTTGCAGCTCCGCTTCTTTCTGCAACTGTTGTCAGCGCTGTGGCCTTCGTGGCCGCATGTTATTTGCCAGTGCTTCGGAGCGTCCTCAGGTCCTAGGGGCGTAAAGAAATGTGGACCCCAGTGGAACCCAGGATTCCTTCGCCTCCGGGGACGTGCATCTACTGGGGCAGGTGGTGGTGGGTCGTGAGGCTCAGCCTGGGAAGAGCTGCTGCTGCTGCTGCTGCCGCTGGAACTTGAGCTCCTACTGGAACTTTCAGAAGAAGATGAAGAAGAAGATGAAGATGAAGAGGGCGCTGAGGCCACTGCTCCGTCTGAGTCTTCAAACATAGCTGCCAACTCCTGTACCAGTTCTGCTTCACTGTCCTGACCCCCCAGGTCATGTTCCTCAGTCTCCACTGCAGCAGCAGCAGCATTTCGGCGAGGTGCTGCCGAACCGGCTCGTCTTTGGCGAACACGTCTGCCCTGGCCTCCCACGTCACCATCCACAGGCCAGTCATCACTGACATGGCCCATCTTTCGGGCCTTTCGCTTGGCTCCACCCGGTCGCCGGAGGGACTCATCGCCCAGCCCCAACAACTTGGCATAATCTGCATCATCTGCCACATGTGGCACATCCTGCTCTCCAGTAAGTAGGAGCAAGGCCAACAAGTACAAACGAGAAACAGTGGCATGTTGCTCTGCAGTGTACCAAATCTTAGGATCAGAAGCCTTCTGTGTTTTTTTCGATTTCTTCATGGCCTTGTACTCTTTCTTGGAAACAACCTCGTGGCGCCAGTGCTTTGCATCCATTTCCAGGATCAACTGGAAGCATGTTGCCTCTTTGAGATCACCCTCGCACCGTCTCAACAATGGCCGCTCTGAGTGCAGCACGACACACTGTTCAACACGGCTCTTAGCAGTTTCAGTCAAGGTCCATGGCGGCCCAACAACAACCCCCTCCCCAGCCAGAATATCTAGGGCTTCGACAATGTCAGGGGAGGTTTCCGAGTGCACTGCGAGACCCTCCGGCGCACCCACCAACTCTTGCAGAGCTTGAGACACCGGCGTTCGCAGATCGGCACTCACGGTTGACATGAGTTGGACATCAAAGCAAGCTCCCCTAGAGTCAGATTGTCCAGATACAAAGCTAGGCCAGCGTCGCTAGCAGACGACAGGGATGCAGGCAGAGCACCTTTCAGTGACACGGTTGCCTCACGCCTTTCCGGATCCATCCCCATGATGCGGTGAAGTTGTACAACCATGACCCCGCTCAAAGAAGCTGCCTGATGCACTTTGCTTCCCCTGAATCGAGCTGGCTCAGTGTGCACAACAGACCAGAACAAGGCCTCCTGGGTGACGACGTCACCAGCACCTTGCAAGTGCCTCCTAACAGGCACGGCAAGGTTTGCCTCAGGCAGAGTAGGCCAGGACAAGGCAAGCTGCTCTGGAGCATCCCATGTCAAGTGGGCGGCAACTTCACCCCTAGAAGCAGAGTGTGGAGCAAGCAACCCACGGAGTTTGTACAGCGCAGATGGCACTAAGGACATCGACAGGTACATTCTTGGTTTCACCAGTGACTTCAAGTCTTGCAGTGCATGCGTGCGCCGCACAACTTGCGACTGCTCTGCGGCCTCTTGCCTGGGTTCACGCTCCTCTTGCCCGGGCTCACGCTCCTGCATAAGCTGAAGCCGAGTCTCTTGCATTCTCCGAAAATTCACCTGCCTAGGCAGATCCATGGTGTACTTCGTGTATGGATCATCATGATACAACAGCGCGATGGTTTTGTTGCTCTGGCGTCCAGTCAACCAGCCGGCCTTCGTGGCATGCTCCACACACAAACCCACGTGCTTCAGAATAAGTTCTCGGCGTGTCAAGAGCGAGAACTTATGTGCCAGCCCCGAAAGTTGGTCTGGGTGCCTTTGCAAAAAATCTCTCAGCAATGGGAGTCTGTGACAAAGACTGACATAGGGGGCCCCATGGTTAGTAGCCTCTGTTACGCCCTTCTTGGTTCGCGCATGCTGCCCTTCAACTCTCCATGCGCTTGACCAACACAACGACATCTCCGCTGCCAAGGACGACAAGAATGGGAAAGACCCCTCCCACAGTCCGCCCCCGGCAAGGAACTCCGTGCACTCACCTTCATGAGCTTTCAACTCCACAACTCGTGGGTGAGTGGAACTGGAATCCAAGCATCTCTTGACGGCTTTGCATCTTTCAGATGGATCGCAGTGCGCTAGAGCTGTCAAGCAATGCGGAGGCTCCGCCCAGAAAGACAGCTTCAAGATGTAAGTTGAAAGAATGTACTGCCGTCCTTGCTCGAAATCTGTCAACAATCCCTGAAGCTCTTCCTCGGTCAGGCTGCGTGTCAACCTGGATTGAAGAAAGAGTGTACTGCGGTCGAGCAGCCCTTGAACCACCTGGAAGAAGGCACCTGACGACAGACCGGCGCAACGCCGGCCTCGCAGAGGGCAGTTCTCCCAAACACGTTTGATGTCCACACCTACATCCTCTTTCAAGAGGTGTGAATGACAATCGCAGCCATTTACATACTGGGTTGCAGAGGCCTGAGTTTCAGCGATCTCTCGCATGACGTGCAAACATGCCCACCAATGGTCAGAGGTCAAAGCTTCGTTGGCACCAGGCAAATGAACGCCATGTTCATCACCCTGCAAGTCTTCTTTTGGTTGCGAGAGGGCGTGGCCACTTAAGTAGGTGCTCAGATCCCAGCATGTCCGAAGCGCAGCTTCCAAGTCGTAAACAGATTGGACTGCAAAGGCTATCGTGTTCCACCTCTTCTCATGAACCTCGCACTGGAACTTTGAAATCTCGCTAACAAACCCAAGAGCAAGACCGGAACTGAAGCGTGTAGCCAGCAATTGCCTTTTGGATTCTTTACCACCCACAAGCCGACAGACCCTTTTCAGACCTACCAGAAATGGACGGTACAGAGACATGACCCCTTCCAAGCCACTTGTGATGTTGTGTATTACATGATTGAGGTCGGGTCCTTCAAGGCACCTGGACAAGTCGCAAACATCGTCGTCCTGCCCTGGCTGTGGAACGGCTTCCTCAGCAAAAATATGATCATCATCAAACAATGGCCCGACTGCATCACCATCAACGAAGACGTCCGGATGGTCGCGAGGGACTTCTCCCTGCTGTTGTGGTGGCAGGTGCATGTGTGGCAATATATCCGTCAAAGAACTGCTGGCTGTCTTTGCTAGCAAAGCCTCTGCACCATAGTCAGTGTGTAGAGATACGATGGACCGAAGAAGCTTTGCTAACATAGGCCGTCCATCAGCTAGAAGACCAAATGCATGGCTGAACACACGAAGCTTTGCTGCTGCATTGGTACGTCCAGCAGCTAGCATGGCGGGTGCTGGTATGTGCCACAAAATCTTGTCTGCAATGGCTTGCAGCAAACTCTTCTCTTCATCTACCCGACCGATCCTGGCCTCCACGTCCAAGGTGCAGAACTCGTCTTGGAGCTTGCGGAAGTCCTGCAGAGCGAACCGCAAGAGCACAAGTCACCCGGGCAACCGCACGCACTGCACTGACACTGCTGCTACCGCACTTCGGCTTTGTTTGTTTGGTTTACAAAACTGAGATCTAATAGGCTCCGATTTGGGACACTCCTTGGTCTTGCATGAGCGATATATAGGCTCCGAGTTGGAATAAACCGCAGTTTATGCAAGCTTTACAGGATTGAAATACGAAGATCAGCAACTTCAGGTGACCAGTGTGCTGGTAAACTGCGCATGGACCCAACATGACTGGACAGATGCAAGAAACACATTTTGCGGCGGAAGATGCGTGGCTGCAGAGCAACAGCTGATGCAAGACATCGGTGGCATCGCCCGCCCATGTGCTGCAACTGCAACACGTGGCTAGAGTCTAGAGAGCAACAGCTGATCTAGGCATCGGTGGCATCGCCCCCGCATATGCTGCAAGTGCAACACGTGGCTGGCAGCAACAGCTGATCTAAGGAATCCGTGGCATCGAACCCCCATGCTGCAACTGCAACATGTCAGTCAAGCTGCTGAAAAAGCCTGCCATCACCTCACTTGCATCCCTCGAGCGGCCACTGCCACTGGCTTGACCATGGCCCCGGCGAGGTGCACTTTCACGATCATGGCGCCCCTCATGCTGGTCTTCACGATCACGATCCCAAGCGGGCGGGGACCGCTCTCTCAAGTGGACTCCTGGGCGCTTGGTCTGTCTGGCTTGGCGAGCCATGCAGTCGCCATACTCCTGGTGTTGCCACATCGAGTTGTCATTGTTGGCGACCCACTTCCCGCACTTCGGACACTGTGCCTTCGCCTCTCGTCTCCGTCTGTTGGTGCCCTCTCGGCCCTCTCTCTCAGCTGCCTTCTGCTGGCAGCGGGAGCTGGTCTCCTGATGCCACTTCAAGACGGCTGGGTCCTTGCTTTTGATCCACTGGCCGCAGATGTTGCATGTGACACCGAAGTCCCGTGGA
Source organism: Symbiodinium necroappetens (assembly GCA_905231915.1). NCBI lineage: Eukaryota > Dinophyceae > Suessiales > Symbiodiniaceae > Symbiodinium > Symbiodinium necroappetens. The sequence continues at coordinate 13,861 of CAJNJA010007419.1, forward strand.
TCGAGCTGGGATCGGTGCGAATCACGCGGTTGCCACCCGTGGTGGTCCGGTGGCGCCCGCCCACTCGCCCAGGTTTGCTCCGGCGCCCTGCCATCTGTCCAATGAGCATCTCGGCCAGCACCCTCCCAATCAGGCTTGTCCTCACTTTTATCAGAGCTGTCGTCCCTCTCGCGGAGGTTCTGAGGCACAAAACGAGGAGACCCGGAACTGTCACTCCTTTTCTCACTTCCCCTGGAGTTGACATCAAGGAATTTGACCATGGCAGCAGACGTACAAAGTCAACTCAGCACTCAACCGCTGCTCTTCTCAAGCCAGAATCTGCAACACAACACTTGGTCTGGTGCTCATGCCACAATGAAGCATCAGATCACAACAGCTAAAATCTTTTGCAGCATGCCGCAACGTGGATTTCAACTCTAATGGGCGGACTGCACAACTGCACGCACGGATGTCTGAGCCCTGCGGTCCTTGAACAGTTCGTCGAGGTCCTTGTGCCGGACGATGTTGAGGATGATCATCTGGTACTGTCTGCCGGCCTGGGCAGTGGCATCAGTCTGTGCAAAGATTGAAACGCCGCCCGAATCCAACATGCCCTTGAGCTGCTCCCTGAACAAGAGCATCCACGCCACGTCAACCTTGAACCTGATTCGTGAAATTGCGCTTGCGCTGGGAATCCTCAGCCCGGGCCCTTCATCGCCACGAATGAACTTCAGAGCACTTGCAGACACATCTGGCGGCAGAGCAGACTGAACTGCTAGCTCCAAAACTGGTCGTATGACAGAATCGCTTCGCAAAAACCCTGCCAGGAAGAAGTACTGCAGCAAGGAACCCACATGGTAGCGAACACGGAAAGTGCCAGACAGATGCAGCCGTGATGAAACAAGGTGATTGTCTTCTGCATCTTCCACGGCACGAGCAGCTGCCAACAAGTCCAGAAGCAATGCATCACGTGTCTGACCCTCACCAGGCCTGCCTCCCAGAAGTGCACGGCTAGCAGACTGCAAAACACCCTGCAAAGCCTTCCTGCCTGCGCTGGTAAACACTGAAAACTCCTCCGGAATCTTCTGCACGACATCCCCGCTCGCTGGTTGAAAAAACAACTGTGAAGGCAACTCCGAATTTCGCAAGCACTGAAGCCGAATACTGTTTGCATCGGGAAAACAATTCCAACCTGCCAGCAAACCCAAGTCATTCCTTGCCAAGTCGGGGATGGCTATGTACCTCCAGTGGCCTTCCAACACCAAAGTCAAAATGGCCCGTGGCAACCTCAGAAGAACAGAAGGATGATGTCCGTCCGGGAGCAGCCCCTTCCACCAGCGAAGCTGTGCTGGCGGTAAATTCATCATGTTATTCGTGAAGAATTGTTCACCCCATGACTCATTGACAGACCCAAAAAACCGCTTCTTGTACTGACGTCCCACAAGCTCTATTGGGACTGGCAAACGTAAGGGCTCTAGCGCTACAACACGAAAATAAAACATTTTGCCGTGCAAGTCTGTCTGGATCAGCTGTCTCCAGGCTTGCCTCTGGGTTTCCTCACACTCGGTCAGAGGAAGCAGTGCATGGTGCTGCGCAGATGGCTCCAAGGCCACCAAAGCAGCAAGGTGACTGCCGGTCGGATAATCCCGAGAGAATCTCTCCAGTTCGCTCGACAAGCCTCTGTGCAACTTGATTTCCCGATCCAAAAACAGATCCTTGCATCTGCTGACGGCTGCATTAACCCGGAGACGTGTGTTTGCAGGAACATCAGCAAGCCAAACCGCATAACAATCTGTTCCCGCTGCCATCTGAGCTCAAGCAGGCATGGGCAACCACAGCTCAGCCTACTGCTGCTTCAGACACTTCAGACAGGCTGTTTAGGGTCCGCTTTGATCCGTGGCGGGCTGAAAAGCCTCTGCTTGAGGTTCTGGAGTCTCGCTTTTCGACATCAAAGCTTTGTTCTGGGCCAACTGTTACGGCAGCTGGCAGCAATCGCCACACACGAACATGTGGACTGACATGCCTACGAAAACAACCTCAAAGTCCGGAACCTCTCTCTCTTTCCATGTTAGGGGGTCTTCAAGTCGATGCCAAAAAGTCGCGCAATGGTCAGATGCTCTGGTAAACATGACGAAACTGTACACCGGCATGTAGCTCTGGAACCCCAAACGTAGCCGCGCAAGTTACTAAGGCTCCAAGGATGGAGCAGCCAATCTTGCAGATTCTGCCCAAGGCAGCGCCGCCATTGCGGCCGCCACTACCTTCTACACCAACCACTAGGACTTCAACAACCTTTCCTTTATGGCCAC